>VZSV01000045.1:1956476-2028183 GCA_013398735.1 Nothocercus julius
GAAGCTAGAAGTTTCTTAGCTGGAAAAAGTTAGAAACTACGCTCAAGACATAGTGATTCTAATCTTTGACCTTCTACTGACTACTGTGAGTAACATAGAGCAAGTAAAATTATTTGTGCTTCCATTTCCTATAATCTTCAAGGGAAGTTATTAATATTTTTAGTTAAAAAAAAATCTAGCCACTGAAAGGAATAACTTTTTTTTTTAGTTTATTTGTTATATAGTTACTAATAGTAACTCTAATTGTTATTTTAATATTAATAGTTTTTACTCCAACTGTAACCCTACACATAGGTATTATCGCTTCCCAAGAATCACCAACTTGATCACCAGCTTTATATTTTTGAGGCAAACTAGGCCAAATACTTAGAGGACATATTATTACTGTAATAGGCAAATGGTCTTCAAAATGACTATTGACTCACTTTGCTGAGTTTCCAAATATTGATGGTAATTTCCAATCCATATTGCTGGTATTGCAAAAAAAGAAATAGGCTGAATGCCTATTCAGGGAAGGATGAATTTTTGGTTCTGCCGAGTCAGCACCTTGGCAGGACGTAGCCCAGCAGGTGCTATATCCTGGCACATAGTGTCTCTGAATTTCTTCTAACACACTGAAAATCGTCATTTTTTCACCCAGGAAAAAAAAAAAATGTGCTCATTCATAGCATGCTCAGAGAGTTCAGTGCATTGCACCTGCGGGGCACTTGCTACCTAGATGTTCTTTCTGTGTTCAGTCAACCTAAGACATCCATGACGTACAGATCATTTGTGGAATGCGCTCTGTAAATCTGACATTTCCCAGATGTGTCAGACTAACTGTGAATGTGCTTTGCAGAGAGTTGTTTTTCACACATGCCATGTGTATGCCCAAGCTTCCTACATATCTGGCAGCCTTATCAAGAAATTCTTCCTCCCAAGGAAAACCTACCCAAATGGAAGAATCTCCATTTACATCAGGGAAGAATTTCCAAGTAGAGAAAAAACAGGTCCAGAGACATTCAGACATAAGGTTGTGCCACAAACTTTTCTATGTTCTGTGTGGCAGACACAAAGGGATTGAAATTTAGAAGAATTTCCTTCAGGCTTACTTACTGGAAGTTTATCTCCTGGGTGCACAATGTTTAAAATGGTGACTTTTTGCACATATAGCTGAAATAACTTCTACCTAACAGTACATTCTCTTTTTTTTTTTTTTTTTTCCCTAAAGTCCTAATGTGTTTCCACTTTTCTGCTACTGGGTCAAATCTGAATAATTTTCAAAATTCCAGTAGGATGGCCACAATGAATGATGGCCACAAACAGGCACTGCCTGTTTGACTGTGCCGCTTTGGCACACACACTGTGTCAGCATCAAACATTTCTAGAAAATATGCACTATAGACTTGACGTTTATTGTATCTCGGTGTGTGGCGGTCTGCGGTTTTGATGATTTTCAAACAACAGTGTCTGAGCCAGACTGCATGAATAGCCTTGTGGTGAACAGCACTAATGAGGATGTCAGCTGAGAGGTTTAAATGAGTTTTCCTTGGTCATTTACTGGATTTATGTATAGATCTGGTTGTTTCTCAACTTCATATTACATGACAGGAGTGACCCATATTTTTGTAACAATAGGATAGGAAACATGTTCAAATGAGAGCAGAAAGGGAAAGTAGCACAGATTCCCAGCTACACTCTGCTGAAAACTACTGTTTCCAACAAAATAAGAAAATAACACACATTCCCTTACAGTAAGGGAATGGCTGTAACTGAAATTACTTGGTTCCCCCCAAGAGTTATCTGCATTTCATGTACTCTGTGCTCTGCTGCTGCTGCTATAGTAAGTAAAAAGCAAAAGAACTCCCCATGTAGCATCTAATCATATATACCACAAGCCATGCTGATGCATATTTACAAGTGTACTAAGTGCTGAGTCCAAAATAGCAGGAGCACTTTGCCTTTGGAAAGGATGTTTGTTGTGAGTTTCTTATTTATTCAGCCAAATGAGTTGTTGCTGAATACAAAACACTTCGTATAGTCACTAGCCAAAGATATATTTGTTAAAGGCTTCATATCTTCTCACATCTGCAGCTGGAAAAAAATGAGGCTTAGGCCAGCAATCAGACAAATTCAGGATCAAAAAAGATGGAAATAGAGTAAAGAGAGAAAACGAGAGTGATAAAAGAAATTCATTTCTTGTCTTTAATCATTTGATTCTTTGAGTCATTGCAGGCACTCCCTCACCATACCAATAAGTGTATTTCATTCGGGCTTTGCTCACTTTTTGGCTAGCCGCAGGGGAAACAAACAAACAAAAAACACGTTTGTTTGTTTTTTTTGATTGTGAAGATAGTTTTAAAACAGGTTGATCAGTCTCTAAACAGTTTGTCTTAGTTAAACCGTAAAGGTTGATAGGAAGTGGTCTACATTTTCCCTTAGGACAGCATGGGAGGCTTAGATTTCAGGAGGTCATTGGAAAGTTTGCAGACTTCACTGAAAATAAGGTCTATTACTTCATCTTAAACCCTCTAGGATGGGCAGTGAGTCTTTTCTGAAGACTTGTATTTATGGCTCCATAAAGAACATATCTGGAATCCCAGCCATGATCAGGGAGAAAGGTATGTGGGGATAGTTACTGTAAACACATATGAAAGAAAGAAAAATAAAAGCGGACCAAAAAATAGCAGATAAACTATTTTCTTCCTTTTCTTTTCCCTCTGGGTGGCAGAGGCAGGGAAGGAAGGTTTTCCGATAAGCAAAAGCTGCATTTCAAAATTTCTTTGAAACTGTTAAACATTTGAAAATGTTTATTATTTTCTTCTAGTTTAAGAAAGAAAGAATCCAAATTTCCCAATAAAATCTGGTTATTATCCCTGGTTTCTGATCCAAAAGTGAAGTACAGAGGGCTTAGCTCAATGTCGCAGCAAAAGACTTCATTATTAGCCAGGTGCTTTCACAGGAAAGGGTTGGAAAGACCTGCCCTGCTGCCAGGAGAATAGATCAGAAAACCTTCTGATGGTCTGTCCTTGTTTTTCTCTCTTTCCTGATATAAAAAATGGGGTCAGTCTGGCATGTGGATTTTTAAAATGTCTCCAGTATATTTCCCCACCTGCAGATGTAATGGGGTCAGGAGACTGGGGTTATATTTATTACTATTTCTGGAAGCTTGCATTATCCACTTTAAATATTTTAGGAATGATCTCACTGAAATCTGAATTTCATAGTGAAGTGACTTTCTCCTTAAATATTAATGCAAAAAAACTGAAGGGAACAATGCTGCATAAAAATCCTAAGCTATATAAAAGGGAGCCTTTATCAACATGCACCTGTACTCCTGTGGCTGGTGTGGATATAACCTCACCTTTTGTAAACTCTAAAATAGCACCCAGAGAAAGAATCTCTTCAGGAAGCAGCCAGATTATAAAAAGACTGATTCTGCAGCCACATCACAAACTTGGCTCTAATCTTACTTAAAATAGGGGTTTTTCTTTTTTTTTTTTTTCTTTTCTTTTCCTTTTTTTTCTATACTCAACATTTTGTTAATGTGGTTGGGGTTCTATATGTGGAAATTAATGAATTAGCTGTAAGTAAAGCAAGTTTTTACCAAGACTGTTTGAAGAGCTGTCAAATTTTCTACGAAAAAATGAGGGTGAGTTACCTGAACTTACCCCCATTAGATAATAGTCCAACTGTCGCCTGCCAGCAGGAAAAGTATTTTACATTTCTCGTGTGCCATTTACAGATCAAAGGTTCAAACCCTGTGATGTGTGATATCAACTCTCTAAATACACACTACAGAAGAACCTTCCCCTGCTGGAACATTCCCAGTTTGTACACATAGATACATATTAATTAAAGATAGAAATTAAACCTTGATTTCCATATAAGATATGGTTTGAAAATCACCCTGAGGCAGTTTGACATTTTGAACCTCTGTTCCACTCTGGGCTAGAAATTGCCAACTGCATAATATTTTCCCAAAAATGTCTGTTTTTTTTTTTTTTTTTTTTTTTTTTTTTTTTTAGCAAAAGCTATTTCTGACCACTTTATGCCCATTTTGACTTAGTTAAAATTCCCGTTTTTTTGTAGTGCTTCAGCTATTACTAGACTAACATCCTCACCTGGAGGTTGAGCTTCAGGGACGTTCAGTTGATGACATTTTTTACCACAGCTCTCTCAGGGTCCTGTACAAAATGAGGCATAACATAGTGTGTCAGGAGGCAGGAATCAGCACAACATACCTTCACAAATTAACATTGTCACAAGTACGATTAATTTTTACATAAGCCTTTCCACAGTCTTTTAGAGAATGTATTGCACATTGGGAGTCTTTTGCAAGATCACGTGTGTGGCTGAAAAAAGGCACTTCTAATCTAAGGAAAGAGATGGAACATGGGGCAAAAGTGTTTTAGTGCACATTTGATTGGGAATCAACCTGTTTTTTTTATTACTCCATGGTTTTCCTAGGTCTAAAATCACCAGTTTGGTAGAAAAGGGAGCATCTCCCAGCACACTGGGGCTGCTGATCTGAACCTCCTCCTGGATGGAAAAAAAGGCTTAAATTGACTTAATTATTTAAGATGCTCTTGCTAACACAGGCTAGTAAAAGGATCAGTATGTTAGTGCTCCTTTCTAGTACTTTCTTCCCAAAAGCCTTTAAGAAACTCATGAATATTTAAGCCCCTCAGTCAGTGCCAAGGAGATGGTACCATTAACAGTGAAATCAAATGCCACTAGCTGTATGTGCATCCCAGAGCGGCTTAAAACCACACAGAGCTACCTTGCTAAACGGCTCTGGTCTCATAGGTGACGTAGCCTTATGAGCAAGCACAAAAATATCGGTTTGCCTTTCTCTCTCTTTTCTTTCTTTTGCCTCCTTTTTCTCACCGGAGAATGTACCACACCATGAAAGAACCAGCCTGTTGCCCTGCGTATTTTTTTGAGGTCTGATTTCTGCTCAGAGCTGTGTCAGTGGGCCTGTGTTAAAGCACAGCAAGTGTAATAAAGCACCCAGATTGCCCTTTCAAAATGCCTCTTGCTGGCTCATGGTCACCTTGATGTCCACCAGGAACCCCCCAGACCCTTCTCTGCAAAGCTGCTCTCCAAATGGCCAGTCCTATCGCGGGCAGTGGATTCACACTGTAATTCATCAGCTTTACATTTGGCTTTGCTTACCTGTTCCTTAAAATGAACAAGGCTGAATAATCTGCCATATCCACATGTTTAAAAGTCTCAGCATTTGCCACAGGTAGGAAGTATTCACATTAAATTCTAAACCAAGATATCTATCACTATGTTTCTAATAGAAAGTTGGTTTTGATAATGCATAGTCTTTTCAATGAACATTATGCAATATTATTTGCAATATTGCAATAATGCAATATTATCATTATGCAATAATATCATTTTTTTCTAACCTTCATGGCAATATTTCAAATGAAGTTCAAATAGTTTGTCTGAAGACGAAAAGTGACAAATTTGGCAAGTTTCTCAATTGCGTTCTAGAAATGGTAGGTTATCTAAGTTTTGTTTCCACCTGTTCACTGCTCGTGGTATATGGTCAAGAAAGTGCCACAGTCAGGACATCAGCTGTTAATTTTATCTTTTCTCTAAACAGGTGAAACAATGAAAATTATCATTTGATAAGACAGCCTGGCCCATAAATGTGATATAAACATAAAGAACTGAACCCATATTAGGTAGAAAGATTCACTTAAAAAAAAATAAAATAGTGACATTTTCAAAAATCTGGACAATTCTGTTATTTGCTTAAAATTAAATCTTAAACCTATCTGAAGACAATATGGCATTAATTATGGAGAATTCATTATTTTTTTCATTAAAATGTCAAGCTTTTTATCTGTAAATCCAGATGCTAATTAAAAAAAACTGTTGTCAAAATGATGGATTCAAAAAGAAACTTTTTACTTTCAATTCTAACTAATTCTCATAGAAGACAGGAGCCAGTTAAGGGTTTTTTTTCAGAAAAATAGCAAAGTCTGAAGTTTGAAAAAGTCTGCTATAAAGATGAGAAAAGAGAAGTAGATACCTAACAAGGCCACCAAGAAAAGAATTTTCTGGCTTAGGTTTTGAAAATTATGGATAATAATGTAAAAATATATTTATAGATAATTAATATTATTCAATAACCAGGTGATAATACAGACAATAGTCTCCAGATTTAGTACTTGGGCAACTGCGAAAGAGCTGTCACGAGCTTTAAGGTCAAATTAATAACTTATCTCTTTCCCCTTTTAAAGGAAAATTAAAGTAAAACTCATTAAAATAAATGTAAAATAAATAAGGATTTTATTTACATAATTGCATAGAGGACCAGCTACAAAAGCATGATCTGAGAATTCCTCTATTTCAGATGCTCTGCAGAGCATGGAGCGGTTTCATAATCCATGGGAACAGTACTGCTGGCACTGCCTTCTAGGTCCTGGGGGATGCTTTTGATCTAACGAGGCATTGCCATTATTAGGAAGACTGTGGTTTAACTACAACATCATTGCACTCTGTCAATTTAGTTTTGCATGAGCCACTTGGCTTGTGACATTCTAAATTTAATGCTGTGCTACAGATAAACTAGAATCAGAATAAATATTGTAAGAACAAATCTGTCACAGAAATACTCTCTGAGTGTTTCGACCCCATTCAAAGGCCCTTCACCATAATTGCCTCTGACAGAAGGCTCCTGTACAGCAAGTACTTTAGTTGCCAATGACCTTAAACACAATTATCATTAGCCTTCTTGTATTACTGCCTCTCCCTTGAACTCAGATTACTGTGCTTCTCAGATGGTTTCATAAAGATAGTTCAGTGCTGTAGTTAGCACAATTCAGGCTGTTTTAATCAATGTTGTATCCTTTGTAAATATGGCTGCATTTTGAGATACACACTGTAATAATTACATCAATAACTTGTTACATTTATTGGGATAATTTCAGCTATAATGATTTTAATTTTTGTTGCAAACAGACTGTAAGTTAATAAATGGATAATAATTTGTGCTGATAAGTATGTTAGTGCCAGTCCTAAAGTTGGGTTTTGTTGAAGCAAAACAATTGAATAATGAAGCCACAGTTTGGAGGCTAAAAACCTTCTTTAACTTGAGAGCATAACTTGCCAACCATCTCTAAGCCCTTCTAATCTCTTCTCAAAAGAAAATAAAAGCATACACCTTCCTCTCCTATCCATAGAAAGTACCTAACATGTCTTTGCCAAAGGTTGACCAACATACAGTAAAAGAGCAGAGATCCCAACATCACTCCATGAGAATTCAATCTCCGACAAGCGGCTGTGGCAAGTTACTGACTATAGCGAAACTCTCACAGGTGCAAATCAGTGCAGAAAAAGCCTCTATAAATATCTTTAGATGCACTTCATAATTCAGTAACTGTAAGTTACAGGGGCATGAAAAATAGTGATAGTAAACCAAGGCTTACTCACCACAAACCAAGTTTTCCAGTAGTCATCCCATATAATCTCTTTCATGACACAGCTTCCCCTTAAACAGGTTATATTTCTAGTTTTTGTTTTTATCCCAGATAGGTAGCTCTTTCCTGAATCTTACCAATTTAATTGCTAGAAACCTTTTTCTAATTTTCAGCGTAAACATACTAATATATTCTCATTAATTTTCATCTTATTGTCTGTTTACATAAATCTTTCTTCTCCCTTCCTAGTATGCTGCAGGGTGCATTTTTTTTCATAAGCCAAGGCCAGGGGCAGTCAAAGGCTATATTTAAGATTAGTAGAAAACTTATTAAATTATTTCCTTAGAGATTTAAATGTTGTTAATGAATTAGTTAGTGTTATTGCAAAACCAGCCAGAGGTTACATTTATGTGCTACTAGGAAGTAATTGTACAGAGTATCTCTTTCTATTTTGCTAAAGTTAGTCATATATTGTTAATTTGACTGATTTAATACTAAAACCTTTTATAAAAACAATTTTAAAATAGCAGAAATTCTTGTCCTTACTAGTCTTGTAGAAACACCATTAATATCCGTTCTCTAGTAAAACAATGCAATTTTCAAAACGCTGGCATGTGCCTGGGTAGTCGGCTCCTTACCCATCCTGCAATTACAATATTCTTCCCTTTCTTCTCAAATATCACTAGCATTTCCTGTGCACACCATATCAAATGTTCTCTGAAGTCCAAACAAGGGAGATCTAACATATTCCCTGGAGGAAATCAATTATCATCTCAGTGAAAGATATCCAGCTAGTTCAAATTGGTTCAAAGGTGATGTTAAATATTATAATAAGGCTTCTTTCTGCTTCCTTATTTGTTAAATCTCTTAGGGCAAGTTACCAGGCCTATGGCCTGGAATAAAAAATGTAACTTCTTCGCTTTTGTTAAAAGCATTGCTATTTACTGTGTTTTCAAGGCGTATTGTACATTCTTTATATAAGTAGGGCATAACCTGTTCTTACTTATTCTGAGAACTATATGCAAAAAGATTGATCCTTTCTATAGTTAGCCTCACTTGCAGGTTGATTTAGTGTCTCAGATTCCATCTCTGGCAATTTTTAATGGAGATAGATTGAATATATTTTGTTTTTTTTTCTCCCTAATAATTCTTCTGTAATTCACACGGAGTCAGTTCAGAGAAGGTCTATGTCCTTGTTAATATAGGAGATTTAAATGAGATGATTTTCCTTTCTGTCTTTATAATTTGTTAATATGAGTTTACAGGGTTTTTTTCCATAATCATCCAGCCTTTGTCTGCATTAGAATGCAGGCAGGGACACCCAGCATTAAAAAATGATATCTGGTGATACACAAAACATGAAAATGATCTATTTCAAGTTAGACATCTACAAACTGAGTACTCAAAGCTGTCATCTTTTTTTTTCTGAAGAACTTGTTGGTAAACTTCATGGCCTGTAGATTTAAAATATTCTGGTAGCACACTCTCCAAACATTATTCTCACTGCTACGAAATCACAAAGGTCAAAATTCCTCAGCCATGAAGCATGGAACAGGCTCACCAAGTTACCTGAAGGAGAACAGCACAACATTGATTGCTTTTTTTTCCCCTTCCCTCTCTTCCTCGGCCATTCTTAAATTTAGAAGCAAAGTTGGATCCTGCATTTCTGGATGGAAAACATCCAAACATTCAGTTGTGAAGGATGAATTTCAGCCTTCAAAAGTAGATCCTTGAACCTCTGCCATCTAAGCATATGCATGAGATACTTCAATAAGGAAGGCCCTACATATCATTTACCTGCATGTCACTAATACAGAAACAGCTACCGTGTTAGTGTAGCCTACTAAAACAGCCAGTTTGCATCAAATCTTCCAAAACTCTGGGTGATAAAATGGTTGTGCTTTAATTCTGTTTTATTGGCCACCTAGGTTCAAGTAAGCGTTCTCACTGGAATGACTGAATGTGTTCTCCCTATGAAGCTGGCTGGTATGTTTCTCCTAAACAGAGCTCCAAGAAGAATTTACTCATAGTGAGGCTTGTGATGGAAACAGAAAAATTACCAATAGTAGTAGAAAGTAAAACTCATGATTTCTTGTCTTGTAATTTCATTTACCTTCCCTCAGAAAAAGTTTCTTCCCTCACTTCCAATTTCTCATGGGTTCTTTCTCTTTATTTGAACCCTTATATGATAGAAGTGTCACAGTTTCTCACATCAGTGCAAGATCACATCTTAAAGCTCTCAAACTGTGGAAAACAAACAAAAAGGCAAACCTCACACCCTTACCAGAGAGAAAATGCTACAAACTTCCACTGCGTCTTTCTCAAATTGAAGATCAGTAGAGAAAGCCTAAAAGAGGCATCAGTTGTGATCCTCCTGCTACTCTAAATCATTGTATTCCCAGAAGTGTTTTAAGACCATACAGTCTGATTGCAAAATAGGAAGCAAAAAACAGGATAATATATATCTCTTTTCTAAAGTTTCATGGTACAGAAGCTCTTTTACATACTGAGAGTGCTCAAAAAGTCTCAGCTTAACAGCAGGCTTTCCTGCCATCTCTATTTTTCTGCCATGAGGATTTTAGGATTGTTTGCAAGAGTTCCGAGTTCCACCCTCATATCATGCAGTTAGCTACAACTTCACTCTGAACTCCCCTGTGTATATTAAAAAATAAACATTACCGTTGTCACTCACTCTCTCAGAATTTCTTTTGACATTTGACTGTCCTATGGAGCTATCAGTCAGCTCTGTCAACTTTTTCCATGGGTTTATTCCATACAAAGAAGAGAGACTCAATGTCTTTTATAAGAACAAGTTACACTTTTTTATCTAGCCTTTAAATGCAGACTGACATATGGAGAGGTTTCCAGAGATTCTGTAATTAAATCAAGCAGACCAGGAGAAACAAGAGCTTTTAGCTGCGATGTTAAAATCCAATAACACTTCTAACCTTGAGAACATTGCTTTAACCTGGCATCAGAAAATCATCATGAATTGTGTCTCTGACAGTTTCAGGAACACCCAGGAAGTAACAAGGCAGGAAGCAATGCCAGAACAAAGCTGCATGATAAACATGCCCCTGCAGTCTTGGATTCTTAACATGAAAAGAAATTTAGGAATAGGAAAGCAGACAGGTGCAAAAAAGAGCGAAATTAAAAGAGCCTTCCCATATAAATGTTCACATTCCTGACTGAAAGCTCCTAGGAAATTAATAGAATATTCAAATGGTGCACTTAAAATTATATTATGCATGATTGTAGAAAATAACTAAAAATAATAATAAAAAGTATTTGTACAGCTATTATGATGATGATTAGTATAATTACTGTTGCCTCAAGCATAGAAAAGAGATTAATCCCCCCACAAAAGCTTAAATACCATCAGTTGAACAAAAGAGACTATTGACAAGCCTTGCTTAAAATCATACAAGACAGTAGTGGGCTCAGCAGGTAGCTGTTGAACTCTTCTCAGTTTTCTACATCAGGTTGCAGATAATTTCAAGGTTAATGAGGTGTCTCAGCTAATATTCTTTATGTTGAGCTTTTCCTAAGTGTGTAAGGCAGCATGAAAAAAAAATAAATAAATAAAACCAAAACAAACCCCAAAATGCTTATTTAAAATATTCAGGAACACACAGGTGGTATGGAAGGGAGATTTTCATTAAAAAGGCAGAATGCTTTTCTTGTTATTTTCTCTCTAGGACCATGCTTCTCCTAGAAGCTAAAATATATTCGATACATCAATAAAACTCTGAAAATAAGATACATTTCAGCATTCTTGAACTAATCACCTTCCTGGGAAGGACACTTGTTCCCACGTTCACTTTTGATAGCTGGGAGCCCTGGGAAAGTAAATTCCTCAACATTTTCAAGTTTTCACAATGATTTAATAGATTCAAAGAATCACAGAACAGCTGGGGTACAAGGCACCTCTTTAGATTATCTATCTAGTCAAAGCACATGCCTAAGGCAAGGTCAGCTAGAGCAGCTGTTCAGGGCCCTGTTTCATTGGGTTCTCCTCTTCTCCTCCTATGAGAGATGCCCCCATCCCACTATCATTTAAGTTGTCCTTCACTGGACTCACCTCCACCATTCTCTTCTGCTGGGGAGCCCATAACTGGACACACCACCCCAGACAGTCTCACTAGTGCTAAGCAGAGGGAAAGGATCACCTCCCTCAGCCTGCTGCTGCCAATCTTTTTATGCTGATGGCCTTTGCTCAAGGGTATATTAATGGCTCACGATCAGCTTGTTGTCCACCAAGATCCCCAGAGCCTTGTTTGCAAACCTGCTTTGGAACTGCTCAATCTCTGCTCTATTCTGCTGCATCAGGTTATGCCTTGCCAGGTGCAAGACCTGTCATTTTCCTTTGATGAACTTCATGAGCTTCCTGTTGGCCCACTTCTCCCATCTGTCAAGTTCTCATGTAAAGTTTACCCTAGATTATTAAAATTATAATTGTGCATAAGATAATTAGACATTATGGTGGTGAGGAAATTGCTTCAGTGCAGTATTGAATGTACAGGATAGCTTTGTGAAAATGCATATGATAAACAGGGAAAAACACTACCATTATCTACCAGTTAGTATGTGTTATTTGCTTTCAGATTTAAAGGAAGAAGCTGCTAGAAGTAGCTTAATGCTGGTATGTCCTCTACTAGAGTACCTATCAAAAGGTCATACATTTGCTGGGTAGAGCTCAGGAGCATTTGACTACAGCAACATCCTTTATGCACTTTTTTCTTTCTTCAAAGTACTCTATTCATCTTTCAGGAGGTAACATAGAAACCAGTCTTGTAAGTTTTTTGCTTGTTAGGATGCCCCAATGCAAGATAATCTGTCATGAAAGGAGCACTCTCCTCTCCTTTTCACAAGATCTCTGCATCATTAAGTGGAATGTTATATAGCCATATTATTTACAGAAATGTGATCAACATCAACACCATGTTTGGCATCCCATACTTGTTCTGCTCTTTATTCTACCGCATCCCTCCTAGAGTCACTGTGATATGGATTATTCACCTTTTGTACTATTCATTGTTTTTCTCTTACTAGCAATGAGATCGTTTCTATCAGTGCCCAATCCAAAATTTCTCCCTTGGGCCTTGAACCAGTCTTTGTTGACTACAAAATGCTGCTACAGATTCTTTCTTTAGACATCTTCCTTTTTACAGCTCAAACACCTCTTCTCTCCATTTACTTTCACCTCAAATGCAGCATTTGCTATGTAGCTCTTGCTCATTGAATACCTTCTATCATTTTTTTCCTACTCTTTTTCCCCTTATACAAGTAGCAGTGTGGGCTGCATCAAAGTGAACTCAGTTACTGAGAGCTGATCAAACTGTTAATGACACACAGAACACAATACTTTCTTAATGTTTTTTTCCACTACACCTACATTTTTTTATTTCATTCAATTCTCTGATGCCCTTCTCTTGTCTCTTTCTACCCAGCTCACTGTTTACGAGATCTGCAGCATCTTTTATCTCTTTGTCACTCTTCTTTAATTTCCTTCTTCCTATAGAAATCTCACTGGCATGGCATGCCTTCTTGAGGCATGCATACTATTTCTTTTTAATGTCAGCTGCATATCCATTTTTTAACACATTTTTTGTTTTTATTTTTTGACAATTTGCAGCATCTCTTCCTTTGGGCTGTATTCAGTGCCAGAACAGCTCAAATATCTTCTCAGATATACTTTTTTTTCTTTCTTTCTTTCTTTCTTTATATTAATTTTTATTTTCACTTCACAGTTTTTCTCTTGTCCTTATTCCACTGAATATTTTACTTAAATCAAAAATACCTGGGACAAGTCAGACATATATTTCTACGCTGGTATGAATCTGGTTTGCAAACCATCTGGCTTAGTTTACAGAGAAAGGATCTTTCTTTCTTTCCTTTTTAACTTGACTTGTATTCTTGATAGATCAAGCTGTTAGTCCAATCCAGTTTCATCTTTACTTCCATCTCTTGTATTGCAAAAGATGAAGAAAAAAATCTTTGGTAACTGCATAGCAGCTTTGAAGGATTTTAAGAATCTTTCTAATCTTCTGTGACTGCTCAACAATCAGAGGTTCTTGCAGACCCTGCTATTGGAGACACTGTAGCAAACTGTCCTCTCTTCTCAATATCAGCTATTTAATTACTTGCATGTGAGTTAAATAGCTATGCAAAAAGTTATTCCCATATCTCATATGTATCTTTGTCTAAGTTTGAATAGCTGGAGTACTAAATCCATAAAAAATTACCAGACACAGTTTCAATCAATAGTCACACAGGAAAATCAGACTCATTAATCATGTAATGAAATCACAGACAATTGCCACTTTGTAATTAGTGCTGCTCTGTATTGGCAGGTCAGAGCGTTCTTTGAGTTTCTGGCACTTCAGGGTAAGTATGTAAATTGTGCGTATTTATTTCTACAGCATACACATATATGTGCTAAAATGCAGTGTAGTCTTAAATCTCTCAATATGGCTAGAGATAGATTAAGGTTCAATTATAGTAAATGAGCAGAAATTCATTTCTGAAGAAGCAATCAGGCTGCCTCTTAGGGCTATGTCTTTGAATCTTTTGCACATTTTCAATACCAATAGGTACCAAAACACCTATTCCTATTGACACTGGGCCAAATCCAAATCACAGCTGCTTTGCTCTTTGAAATAAAAAGGGTTTCAGCAATAGAAATAGAAAAAGGTTTCTATTTGTGTTTGCTTTTTCACTTCCTTCTATGGATAAACATAAAATGTTGGGTGAATTAAAAATAAAGCATGGAGATTGTTTCTGGTCTTGTGATTTCATTTAGAAATGTAAACTATTATAGAATATAATGATGATTTAAAAGAGGCTAGGAGGAATTTTACTCACAATTTTACTCAAGAGTTCCTGACTTGGGAAGTATATCTTTGCAATGAATTATTTGTTGACTTAAAAGTTACCATAAAGATTGTCATTCTGTGATTTCTATGGATTCTTACTGGCTTCATTTTTCACAAACCCTATCAGACATATGATTCTTGTCAGCATTGCTTGTACTTAGCTGTCAAAATCTCTTTGAAAAAAAAATAATTTTTTTCTCTGTGAAATCCCCATTTGCTGAATGTCCTACCCTTTGTAAGCCAAGATGAATCTATCAGTCTCCCTTCTTCCTGCAAGCCTTGCAAGGATTTTCTTCTCTTTCTAGCTTAAGTACCATAAGAAACTTTCTCTACAGTTTTACAAGGTCTGCTTGGCAATCACATGGTGACAATACTACCTTTTGCTGCATGAGAATATGTTAGTTTTGATAAGCGCTTGGTCTCTGCTGCCAAATTGAATGCAGAGTGCTTTATTATAGATTCCAGCCAAGTACATGTTTCATCTTTCCAGTTCACCCACCAGCACCTTTTCTTTCGGTTTTGGCTCAGTAGCACTGCAGTTCCATGGTCTGTCTTGCCACTTTACATTCCACTGTGTTTTCTGGCTAATAACTGATAGACCAAATCCCAGCTGTGCGCTGCACCAGCAGGAGGAAGGAGGTGTGCAGGGAAGGCATGGCCATGAGATAGCAGTTTCCTCCTCCTCTCTCCACCACCATGGAACTGAACACCCCAGGACTTCGATTTCTCATACAAAGGGAACCCTCCCTCTGCAAAGGCTCCAGATCTGGTGCACCGTCTGTCTGAATATTATTTTAATTCACTCACCATGTTTTATGGAGGATGATGAATGATTCTTATTTCCTAATCCAAGAGAACACAAACAAGCAGGCAAACAAACACCAGCAGCACTAATTACAGCAGGGTAGTCAAGTCTTTATTCAAATGTAGGCTCAGATTTCCTGGGAAGTCTTTGAAAGTGCAATGAAAGGACACTTTGTGTTCCTGGCAAATTGCATTCCAAACCTAACATAGCAGACACAGAGAAAAAATGAAAATACTAAGAACTGTATAAGAAAACATCAAATAATGAAAATATGCATATTGCTATACCTATATTGCCTGAGCTATCTAGAGCTGGCAGATCAGGTCACTGTGTTGAGCTGTGTAACCACAGAAGGGAAGAGAGCTACCTGCCAGAGAGATACAAAATCAGGCCCTTTTTTTTTTTTTTTTTTTTTTCCCTTCATTCATACCAGATCCATTTCCTCAACAAAGGAACAAAGTGAAAATGTAGCATTCTTGTAATTCTTGTATAGGCAGATAAAAAAAATAAAAAATCTCCAGTCCCCACTAAGTCACTCCCAACACTGTCTGCCCTGCACATGTGCTTGTCTTAGGGCAGTGTTTCTCCTAGGGATGCTGGAATCATGGGGATGAAGAGAGAGCCCTTCCCTCATTATACGTTGCATCTCTCCTAAGGTCACATTCAAGGCAGCTAAAAATACATGAGTCAAGCCAATCTAAGCAACCTGTGAGAGCTGCTTTTTACAGCTAAGTTCCTTTGTCAAAATACTTTAGCCTCTGTCTAATTATTAAGTTTTTAGTCTAAAATTAGTACTTGGTTCCCTTTGTAGTCAGCCACACTCTTAATTTTTAGAGGCTAAATTTAGATGTTAATTCTGGATGCTAATATTTAGAGGGTTAAATTTAAATGAGAAGAATCTCACCCTTTCTGGAGAGTCATTCTGGTAAATTCCTCAGGTAGGCTCAGTCGGAAAGTTAAGAGTAACGCTTTCTAAATAATAGAATATTATGGTATTATTTTTTAACAAATTTCTAAATTTTTTATATTTATAAAAGGCCCTAAGGAAATTAAAACACCTGGAACTGATGATAAATTGGTCCCTGACTGCCAAAATGTAACCAACTGCATTAGATTTTTAACCAAGCTCCCTACACTGTTCAGAGTTTTCATAATCAAATCTGAGCTTGACAGAAACCAGCTTGTCACCACTGAAGCTAATGGAAATACTGATCAGCATCGTATAAAGATACCAGCCTCTAGACATTAGCATTTATAGTAAATCTATCTGTCACTATAGAGAGCTTGAGTATCTTATTCCTTCCTGCAACCATAGCCCTTTGCATTTTTCGAAGTTATTGAGCATTGGATCTAGTTGCACATACAGCTATTAAGTTGAATTTGGAGGTTTCCAGTTCAAAACGCGTGCTGGGCACTCACCGATTGATGCATCCGTAACTGCCCAACTCTTCTGATCAGGGATGAGTGCTCTGAACTGCTGAGATACACAGTCCTCCCACCTTCTTGTTTTCCCAATAAGCTTGCTCTGAGAGCCTTTGAATAATGACTTCCTGGGCAGGAGTTTCTTATTTCTTCTACTGATGAAAATCTTCATAAAGTCATATAACTGTGAATGTATTTATCACAACCGTTTTTTTCAACTTTGTGTTGTTCTTTCACTAGGATTATGGGCATCAGTGAGAGAGCTGAGGCTCAGCACTAATGCAAGGGAACATAGCTCTGTTACAAATGCAGGAACCAGTTAAAAGATCTTGCAAGGGTGGCATTCAGCTTTCTCAAATTTATTTGAATCCTCTTGTATTTTCTACTTTCCCCCTTTCTCCACCATGTATTCTACACTGCCACTGATCTTTCCAATCAAGAGAAAATTTGGCATCTGAGCCAGAGAAACACAGCGTCTGCCTTAATTTATTCTGCTCTCTACATTGGAATTAAGCCAAGCTGAAGGGTTTCCAAAAGCCTCTTTCCCTCCCTTTCTTGTTTCTTCTTTTTTTTTTTTTCTCCAGACAAGTTTACAGAAACAGCTCAAAAAGCAATGGCTATAATGTTCCAGGAGCTGAACCTATTACTACCAACAGATCGTATTCACCTGAACAGAAGCTATAACACTGATATATGGTGTCAGCTGTAAATATGTTAAGAACAAAAAAGTGTTGAAGAAAAAGGTTTAACACGGCTTGAATTTTTTTTGCCATCTGTCCACTGTGATAAGGTCACATCCCTTAGAGCTGGTTGGCTCCAGGTTGCAATGGCTGTGATTAACATTAAATGAACAATTTGAGACTGCAGTTGTTGCACACTTGTGATTGTGAGGATTTAAAATCATTCAAGCAAATCCTACATACATCCAAAATATATTTATGTTGTGGGTCAGTGCAGTCAAAAATATGCCTAAACTTTTTCCTAATTAGACAATAAATTCTCAGGTCTAAAATATTAAAACTGACATACAATTAAAAATATATTCTCCTCAGAGTTGCATTTTTTAATCCCATCATTGCAGAAAGCTTTCCTGTCATGAAGGATATTTTATGAAGCTTTTACTTATCACTAGTGTCAAGAAATGTTCAAATATCATTCTTTGCAACTAAAACCATGAAAATATATTTGAGCCTTCAAAAGTTCTTGGCCTGAATTTTAAACAACTGCCCATTTTTATGGTCATTTCAGTATGCTCCTTTACTATTCAAAAGCTTTTTTTTTTATTTTAAAAGCTTTTTAACTCTTATTTATTCAATAGAAAATTTAGAAAATTTTACGTTAAAATCTCTAAGTCACAAGAAGAAATAGAGATACACACCTCTATGTTTTGAAGAAAGTGATATTCAGGAACACTAATTATCTGACCTTTTATTCTTGAACTCTTGCATAAACATTTTTTTCAGTTGTGTGAGAAAGCTGTGAGAAGAGAATTTTTTAAAAAAGACAGGACTGTGTCTTAAAACAGCAGTCTGATGTATTTGCATACGCAAAAAATAACAAGGTACACAATAATATAAATACAACTTGCCACACAGCTATGCTGAATGTTTACACAAAACAGATCTTTTGAAAAATTTACTAGTGTTATTTACTAGTGTACACCCCAAATCCTGTCCTGTATACCCACTCTCAGCATTCATGTGAGCCTGAGTCCTGGCACTCTTTTAAAGCTTTCATCTTGTTTGCCAAACTATGCCCCTTACAGAAGAAAGAACTCCCTTTCTTCTTCCTTCAGGCTTGTCCAGTAAAAACCATTAAAGTCACTAAAGTTTAAGCTCTTTGCTAAGGATCATAATAGGCATAATCTTGGGAGCTTTAGGAAAACACGACCTTATTCTTCTTTGTGACCAAACATACCATAAATGGAGATTTATCTGGATGCTAATTTTATCTGTTATATGCTTTAGGAAAGGGACTGGAGAAAGCAAGCTGCTCATTCAGTGAGACATTATCTCTACTGGCATTCTGACACCTCCGATAAAAACAGCAGCACATGACTATAAAACCTTTTATAAAATCACCAAGTTTATATCAGCAGTTAGCAGGAGAAAGCCATAGACATTCATCTTGCAGGACTTTGCTGGCACTTCTGCTTTCCTCTGAAAGGTTTTAATTGAGGTCATCGGATGCCATGAAATTTAGCATAAATACAGTTTAGGAGAATTCAGCTCTGCTTAAGAATTACACAGTTAGCAGAATTGACTGGGGCCCTTTTGGCCCTGCTGGACCTTTGGTTCAGTCAGGGGTTTAGCAAAGTTAGACACAATAATGTTACTCTGTAATTCATGGCAAATTCTGCTTCAGCCTAAATCACCTCATCAATTAAGTGTGACTTCTACTATCTTGAAGAAGGCCTGTCTGGGATGTAAGCTTTGCACTTGGGAGTTTCTCTCTCTTCTCTGCCACTATCTTTGTAGCTTTAGGTAAGCCACTGAACCTCTTGCTGTCCCAATTTCCCCAACTCTTAAACCAGATCATTTGTCAGTTTAAATCACCGAAGTTACCACCAAACAAAGAATATCATATATTGTGTTTATTTTCAGGATTTACAACAACATGTGCATTGCAAGAGTAGGATGGATAGCACAAAGGAGGGATGCTGGGGACCGGGCAGGGATGAATGCTTTGCTTAAGGCCTGTGATTACTGGTCAATGAAAAACAGAGTAACATTCAGTGTTTGCTTGATAAACTTCCAAATGGATAAAGCATGAAGAGGGAACAGTTTTGCTCAGGAGTGAAGCCTTGCATATTTTTGGTTCCTCTGTTTTGCTAGATGAAGTGTTATGCCTCTAATCATGAAGGCTGAAGCAATATATATGAATGGACAGATCTTCGGTAACGAGCTCCTATTTTACCTCATTATATATAAACTTTTATACATATATGATATATATATTACATACATCATACAACTTTTATGTGTTTTAAGGCAACTTTTGGAGACTAAAACCTATTTGACATGGATGTAGAAGATACTTTAATAATAAAAATTCTGTTCTTTGAAGGAATTTCTTTATCATAAAATTGTGCTCATATTCACTGAAGGGAATATGTTAATAAAATATCTCCCAAATCCCAAACTCCTCCAAAGTATCTTGAAAGCTGCATTGTTCTAGCAGTCAAGCAGCAAATACTCAATACACTGAGTCATAAAATTCATTATGCCTGTAAATGATCAGGGGAGAGATCGTTGTATAAATTAATTCCCTGGGTTGGAAAGGGGAGGGGTTCTCTCTGAAGCTAAGAAGTTCTTAACCACAATAAAGTGAGATGCTTGCAGAGAAAATCATCCTTTTTTTATCTACAGAACTTTGATAGAGTGGATTATAACTATGTAAACATTATCTTTGCAGGATTTGGGAGCACGAATTGATAAACAGGAGCTTCAATCCTGTTTCTCAAGTACTGTTTGGGCATCATTCTGACTTTTCAAAATTACTGACTATAAAGGGATGCTGAAAATGCACCCTAGCCTCGAGAATCTTAAAAGCATGGACATTCCCCTCAAGCCAGAATAAAATTGCAATAAAATATTAACTTCTCTAAACAGGCAGACTAAAAACAACATAGTAAGATTGAAACTACATTTTTTCTTCTACAGCTTGATTGACAACAAGTTAACCATGTTGTCTGGTTGACAACCAACTAAACCAATCATGTTGCTTGGTTAAACAAGTTGTACGATTGACAAGTTACCCATGGGGCAGCATGGGGCCTTGTGGCCAAGAAGGCCAATGGGCTCCTGGCTGCATCAGGAGGAGTTGCCAGCAGGGCGAGGGAGGGGATCCTGCCCCTCTGCCCAGCTCTGGGGAGGCCCCACCTGGAGTACTGGGGGCAGTTCTGGGCTCCCCAGGACAAGAGGGACGTGGAGCTTCTAGAGAGGGTCCAGAGTAGAGCAACAAAGATGATTAAGGGACTGGAGCATCTGTCTTATGAGGAAAGACTGAGCAAGCTGGGCCTGTTTAGCCTAGAGAAAAGAAGATTGAGACTCCTCTCCATCTGTGTGATGAACATGTACAAGTACCTGAGGGGTGAATGTAGGGAGGATGGGGCCATAGTCTTCTCGGTTGTGGCTAGTGACAGGACAAGGGGTAATGGGTACAAGTTGAAACACAGGAAGTTCCATCTCGGTGTGAGGAAGAACTTCTTTGCTGTGAGGGTGCCAGAGCCCTGGCACAGGCTGCCCAGAGAGGCTGTGGCGTCTCCTTCTCTGGAGACCTTCCAACCCCACCTGGCTGCCTCCCTGTGCCCCGTGCTCTGGGTGTCCCTGCTGGAGCAGGAGGGGTTGGACTAGATGATCTCTAGAGGTCCCTTCCAACTTCAACCATTCTGGGATTCTGTGATCTCCACATGAGGAAGAATTTCTTTACTTTTGAGGGTGACAGTTGCAGTTTGATGTGAGGGCCAAATTTTGAAGGGATGAATCCCCTTTTGTTCCAGCTGGTCTTGAAAGGTTAGAGGGACTGGGGGTGGCTGGACTCATCTAAGAGGGATACCCAATACTGTGGTAACTATAGGCCCAACTCTGGCAGCACCAGATTCACAAACAATGTGTGAACTGTAGGTCTGATTGCCTTCAACATAGCAAATCGAGTTCACAAATAGGATGATCAGCTATAGGCAGTATCAGGTTCACGAACAGTCTCTACTTTTTGGTCCAATTGCCTTCAAAACAAGTAGTCCAGTTCATGAATAGCACAATTTATTCCAATGTAACATTTAGAGAACATTTAAGATGTCATCACAGGGAATTCTCTACTATGGCGTGGAGTTTTGAGCTAGTGCCTTGCGTACAAATGCGCAATCATCACTCACCTCAGAAGACGGGAGAGGGCTCTCAACCTCGAGGAGTCTCCTCAGGTGGCGTCCTGACAAGAGGGGAGGAAAGGGGTTCAGCCTGTCGACTGATCCAGAAGTTATGACGGAGTCTTCCCTCTCCCCTCTTCCTTCTTCCATCTTCCTTCTTTCTCCTTCCCTACCATATCCCTCCTTAGTTGACCTTTTATGTATTTTCTTTTACATTTAGGTGGGGCTTGAGTGACTCTAGTCGTACTTACTTTTGTTATTGATTGGTTTAAAAAGTCTCCGGAGTTTATCGAAAATCTAGAGAGCAGGCTCAGTGAGGAGGGATCATTCCCTGGACGGAGGTAACTTCTAGGATGGGGTTGTGTAGTGGTAATATAATGAGATTAGAATGAGGGGAAGTTTGAGTAAAGTCCTTTGGAAGGGACAGATCTGCTGCAATTGTTGGCCCAGTACCAGACATCTTACCATACTACGTGGCTTATCAGCTGCATGGTACGACCAGGTTGCCACCTCTGCAGGGAGTACAACAGAGTTTGGCCATGGTGTCTTCACTCCGCTCCACCCTCCATTTCCTCATCCTCTGCACAGCACCATCAGATTACCACCTCCGCAGGGAAGCCAACAAAGTTTGGCCATGGTGTCTTTATTCTTTGTTTACTTTCTTTAGTGTGTGCTCGGAGGGCAGATTGTGTTGCCAAGGGAATCGTGGAGAAGTAGATTCTGTACATACCAACCGTCCTGGAAGTGGCACCTGCCTCTCACCTCAAGCAAGCCTCTGTAACGCCGTAACATCTATTAGGCCCGAGCTTTTGTCTAATTTCCCCTTTCTCCAGCAATTCTCCCACAGTGACAGATCACTGGAACAGGCTGCCCAGAGAAGATGTGAAGTCTACTTTTTTGGACATCTTCAAAACCTGCCTGGGTGTGACCCTGTGCCATGGGTGTCCCTGCTTGAGCACGAGGGTTGGACTAGAAGATCTCTAGAAGTCCCTTCCAGACTCAACCATTCTGTGATTCAGTGACAGCTAACTAGACAGAAATTTGGAGGTTTTTTTCACACTATCCTGGCAATTTCAAAAGTCCCAAAATACAAAGGTTGATGAAGTATTACAGCCATGTAGTTTATTTTTAAAATACATTTTTCTTACAGTTTCAGTCTAAGTTAATATCAAGTCTTATATATTCATCGTTTTGTCTGAAATTAAGCCTTCTATGGAAATTTGTTGATTGCTGTGCTGTAGTACCAGCAGTCAGACAATGTTTGATTTGCCCTGCCTTGCTAAAATTCTCTAAATTTCTCTAAAATTTCCAAATTGGCAATATCATAGCAAGAAGGACAGCACTCTGAAAGTAACAGCTCCAAAGAAACCTTGCTCATGCTTCCTTAGTCCTGTAAGGAGAGTAAATCAAAGTGTGACTCACTGAGCTGTTCAGCTGCTGGAAGGCTGTCTGAACTTACCCGGTCTCAGACACATTTTAGCACATTGGTAGCAAATGTCATTACATTTTTTCTCTAAATATAGCTGTGGAATTTCATGGGCAATCAACTACCTATTGTGTCCCAGTAAACCTACTGTAAAGAAAGGCAATTCAATTTTTAGCTTACTTTCTAAATTTTCCAGAGAGTAAGGATTCTGGTCTAGCTGCACATGAGGTCTGATTTTATTTTGTGAAGATCCACAGTCCAGTCTTTCAAATTTGCCAAGAGACAGAATAAAAAAAAAAAGTGAAATAAAATCCTTGCAGAAGATAAAATCACTTCAAATTTCAGATAAATGTTTTCTGACCAGTTGATTATAGAATCCTCTCAGTTCAGTGAAAAGGAAAGAAGTTGTTACACTGTGAATCTACAGATCAAACTTTATAGAGTTACACAGTTTTGAAGGCTCCCAACACAACCAAGCCAGGGTATAGGCTATCTCACTTACCAGCTCCCTGGCACAATATCTTGACCTTACAAGCTCTGGATGTGAAAACAGTGAGAAAACCTAGGAGGACTTGTCAGCTTTAGGCACAGTCTCAAACAAGGTGCAAATAGAAAGCTCTGCTTCAGAGATCCCAGTCTAAGACATCACTCTTCCTTTTTTTCTCTGTGGATCAGTGACTTTCTGGTTGCCTGTTCAGCGCTCTGCTAGAGAGACAGACCCAAGACTTTACCCTTCTTATTCAGACCCCAGACAGGAGTATGAGGGAGTTAGACAGATAACCTGTGTTATAACCCAACCCTTATAGATTAATTCTCCTATATGGGTACTGAAACACACGGAGGCTGGCTACGGAAATTCCCTCTGCTGGAATAATATTTTTCTGAGGATACTGTCCTGGAAAAACTCTCATTTATAAACAGACCTTCCTTGAGAGCAGAGATTAAATTTTCAATCTCAAATACACTTTACCTTTTAGCTTTCTCCTATTGAATTTTTTTTCAGCCATAATTCATGCTTTGAAAGTGACTTTCTTTCTAGAAGTATTTATACAGTTTTCATTTGAGAACAAAAAAAGTAATTTTACTTCAAAATCTGAATCTCAAATTTTTACACTAAGCTTTTGAAGAATTTTTTTCAAACTGACTTCCTCATGTGAAAGAAGTTTAAATATTCTTTAGCCTGCAAAAAAGAGATACAGAAAACTACAATTTCTGGGCTAAATTTGGGGCTTTGAAATACAAAATAATAGGAATTATTAACTGATGTTGGTATTCTTGCTGTACAACAGGTCTGAAAAGAGAGCTAGCATCCACTTCTGCTTAGAGCTCCATAAAGGCTTTAAGAAAAGAATCCATCACTACAAGTGCTGTAAATGAAGTTTATTTGTCCAGATCCAAACATTCACAGAAGATTGCAGGCTTTCTCTGGAACAAATAATAAACTTATACAAAATTGCCATCTATCAACAAAATGCCAATAAATGGAACAGGAACATACCACTGCACATCACAGTAGAAATAAATACAATTCAATATGAAATATATCAGAACAGATAATTACGTATACCACAAGGCAAGCAGAATTTAGCAAATATACTATTTTAAACTATTCGTATCAATGCTCTGGGGGTTCTGTGAAATAGCCATAAATTCTGTGTTTTCCTGGCAGATGGAAATAAAGGCAGAGATACATCTGTTAGCCTCAAAATACGTCCACTGGTATTCAGCAAAAATGTGAGATAATGACCCCAAATTCTATATTCACAGGGGAAATTCACGGAGCTCTGGGCTCAGTTTTCAATGCTTAGTTATGCAGGCTTCCCTGCTCTCTACACTGCCATTGTGAGCCTGACATGATGAATTGCCTCCTCAGGTCTCTGCAAGGATAATTATTCTCCTAGCTACTCAAACACCCACCCTCATCGCACACAGAGAGAATGCAAATGCCAGAAAAGCTTTAGGGGGAAAAAAAAAGGAAGGGCGGGTTAGAGGAAAGAAAAGCCTGTTCAGATTGCTTAGGCTCAACAGGTGACTGAAGTCCAACTGAGCAGATAAACCCCTCACTGGAGTGCTGCAAAGTGACAGCTGTGTGTGTTGGTTGTTAGTCGTGTTCCTGAAGAGGTGAGGACATGTTCCACCTGCTCGGATGCACATTGCCTGCACGCGCCGAGATACATTTCCCATCCACCAAAAATGCAATGCGTGTCTGGACATAAGACTTTTGCATCTCAGCAGGGTCCAGGGTGGTTGCAATAAAAAGGAGAAATTGCACTTGCTGGGCCTCTTGATTTCAAATGAAATCACCTCCTCTCCTCAATCGAGCTAGCTAATGGGTAATGCTGGTATTCACAGCATGGAGATAATAAACTGAGAAAGTGTCTTAGAGGAGGAGTGAAAAGGAGAAAAGTCAGCATAGGCAGAGAAAGATATCAGCACTGCTGCTGATTTTTCCTGGAAACTGCTCAGATACAGTAATCTATAAGCATCACACAGACAGGAGGATTAGATGCAACTTTCACTTTTATTTTTCCCTATTTATGTCAGTGGATTTCAAGAATCAAAAAAATACCTAAAATTCTCCAGCTAATCAGCTTCTGAATTTCTGAGGCCTGATATGTACCAAGAATCACTTTTCTGCTCATTCCCTCATTAATATCTCATACAGCATGTTCTCTGAAGCGCTATTATACTGAAAGCAGCCACACTGTACTTATTGTTATATTATTATTGATAAGAAGTTCAGCCTGAGAACTTATATAAACATGATATATATAAGAAAAGGTATAGAACTAACAGTAGAATTTATGTTCATCATATAGGAGCTATGAAGAACAGAAAGGTTAAGTGATTTGACCAATTACAAAAAAAAAAAAAAAAAAAGTCAAAAAGCCAAAAAAAAGCATTATTCGCACATTCCCATCCTGAACTACCAGGATTTATGTCATGGTACAGCCAGAAGAGACAAGGGCCATACACTGAATTGATTGGACATGCTAGAGATCCAGAAGGCACAGGGGCTAATTTGTGAAAGGGTTAAACCGATTATTTTTGTTACCATAGTGTGGAAGATTTTACTGTCCAGACCTTCTGAGAGTTTGTAGTGCAGAATGTTATAGACCAACTCCTTTCCTGAGAGTAACTGGAGAAATGGGACTTGGTCCATGTGAGTTTGTGACAAAAGCAGCTAGCTAAAAATGAGGACTTGTTTAAGGCAGAGGAGTTGTATTGCTTGAGACACTTTATTTTAACTGTAGAGGAAGGTAGAGAGAAGACACATGGGCGTCATCAGTCGAAATCTTTCTTTATAGAGTAAATGTTTTGCAGACAGAAAATCAGCATGGATCTCTGATCTTCAAAATGTTTTAAGTTAAAAAAATCCCCTAAGCCTGTCGCTCCTCATTCTCCACTTCCCTGCATTCATTTTCTGCAGAAGTCCCATGTGTTTTCCTTCAATTCCTTCACTTTTCTGAGGAGTGTGTGTTCCCAATACTCAGAAGAGCACTGTGTCATAAATGCTTTGAATAAATATAACTCAATCTCCTATGCTCTTTTGCAGAACGCAATATGAAGCTGAAAAGGTCTGCAACACATCTAAAATTGCTAAATCTTTTTCAAGAGCCACAGAAAATGATGGAAGAGAAATCGTGTGTCATTGTTTTGACCCACATGTTTATGCTACCAGAGGATTCATAACAACAATTTTAGCACAAGCAGGTATCCCATAATTGTTTTTTAAGGGGCATACATATATCCCAATTAACTAACTGCTTATACATTATACCTATAGCTAGTTTATAAAATACATAGCACAGACAAGAAACACAGAAAATTCACAAAATATTTAAGAAGATACCAACACCTGCACACTTGTGATTCTGTAGAGCTTCTTCTTATCACTAAAATATATACTGTGCTTCAGTTTTAAGAGCCTTGACATAGTCTTTGCCTGTTCTATGGGAAATTAAGAGGGCCATTCACCTAAAGCCTGATTTGAACTCCTTCCCAATTTACTCTTGTCACCTCTCTTATTCTCCTTTTGCATCCACTACAGAAAATATTTTTGTCACAAGCCACAAGGAAAATGTGATGATAAGAATTCGATTACTGACATCTCTCTAGCAATAATGCATTTAGTGTGAAGTATTTATTACAAGGAAATGAAAGATCCAGCCTTTTTGAGGAAAGGTAGCCAGCTTTCAAGATTAACTGACAAGAAAATATATTGAGCACCACTAATGGGAGATGTGTCCCATACTGCTGCTATTGAAGCTGCCACACAAAATAATGAAATATTTCACCAAACATGTCTATGCGGTAATTTATACAGAACCAACACTTGTCATACTGTTAGTAGTGAGTGACCTATGATGCTCTGTTGTGCTCCACAACCTCATTAGTTATCGAGAAGGTGGGGAGCCCTGTTTGCAGGTGTCCTGGGACTCTGTTGGAAAGGAAAGAGATCATAAAGCCAGACCTTTGCTGACTGCTGTCTAAGAGCATGTTTTTAAAGTTCTATTAAAGTTACTATAAAGAATTGTCATAGTTAACACACAACCTTGCTTTTGAACACTGCCCCCGGTCAGGATGCTCAGGGAAGCAGGATGTGTCTGATCTCACAAGCTGATCAGCTCCCTGGGAGCAGCATTAAGGAAGAACAAAAACGGAGCTATGCATCATCACCGGGTTTGAAGGCATATCTCTACCTTGTCCAATACATCTGGGAACTGAATGACCCTACTCCAGCAGAATTTTCGAGTTAAAGGACTCTTTTAGAGAGTGTTTTCCGACTCCTTTCTTTTTCCTCTCTGTTATGGTAAAACGCAAATTGAGGATGTGATGAGAAAGGTGATGGGGATAACTGGCCCTTTAGCACTTAATGTAGGACCTCATATAGCATCAGCTACTACCAGTAGGAAAAAATTTTCCCACCCATGGTAATCAGTATCCGAGCACTAAACATGAGATTTCTTTTTGGAGATCCCAGTTCTAAATTTCCAGGTATCTTGCTCACCATCTGCAAAATGGTGCTCACCATCTGCAAAATCAGCCTAGCCTTTCTACAGTGGTTTCTGGTCAAGGACATGGAAAACTAGATATTGTAGAGAAATTTTACCGGGTAGAGAGATTTGATGATGCTAGAAGATTTGATGAAACTAGAGTCAAATCCAAATCCCCTTTCAGTTAACATTATAGAAGTATAGGATTAAACTGACAGATTACAGAAATATCCTTGCAAATGTGCTTGACTGATCAATTGCCATAAATGAAACCCTCCCTCTCGTCTGTTAGCACTTCAGCAAACAACTTGAAAAAGAAAAATGCAATACTGATCAAAGTACATGTGTAACTAATTACCTGATTTCCAGTCCTTCCTCCCTTCTGTGCAGGAATTAATGACTAACATGAAATAGACGAGTGAAGGAAGATCAAAGAACATTACCTGAATATGCACAGTTCTTTTATATCCTCCCTTTCCTCCAAGAATCACTTCTTTTTCGTTCTGCTATTTCACATCTGTTATTCTTTTTTGTCTCTTTTTGGTCTGACAGGATTACATTCAGGATATGACCCACAATTATTTCAATGTGTCACATTTTCTTGATTTTAGCTATCCAAGCTTGCAAAATTTCACCATCAAGTCTAAATTTGATGCAAAATAAGGACCATTTTTTTTGGTAGAATGCAAATCAAGACTTGTGTCTACATTTGAGTATGGCAGCCCCCTAAGTTTATGAGATATTGGAATGACTTTATGATCCTGTATTTTTTCTTTTTCTTTGTGCAAGGAGAAGAACTCTCATGAGGATATCCATCTTTATGACAATGCCTCTATCTTTTCCTGATATGCTGTGAAAAAAATTGCTTTCTTGTGGGATTTAAACTCTATTCAAACCACAATCAAAAAAAAAAAAAATTAACTTCCCCACCAAATCCTATTCAAAGTACAAAATAGTAAATAGCATTTAATAGACATTCCTTAGCTGTAAGATGGAAATCACATAAAACAGGACCATACTGAGAAACAACAGATTCTGCTCACCCAGTTTGTTTTATTTTTTTTGTTTTTATTTTTTTCCTTGTGTCCTAAGATCAGAGGGTCTTTCAGGCACCATACTATACACAAGTCATGTTCTGAGAACTATTCCTCTAGGCCTTTAAACCAATCTCCAAGAGACTGGAAATCATCTCTTCGTGACTCTAAATGCAAACTGACTGAATCACAATTGCCCTATATAACTCTCTGGTATGGGAATTCCATACTCATTTTTCAACACTCTAAATGAGTATAGAAGGTGAACAGTGTACGAATGCTAGTATTTATCATAAAGAGAAAGATCTAGAATGTGCAATGGCAATATTTTACAATACACAAAACTGTAATATATGACTGAGCACAATAGGACACAAACAAAGTTACAAAATCTCACATTTAAAAGGGGAATTTACCTCATTTCCTTATAAACTCTCTGCAATTTCTATTACCACTCTATGCAACAGAGAAAAATAGACTATTTATTTTAGATTAAAATATGAACTGAGAATGGAAAGAGACAATCACACTAGCTAACCTGTAGGAAACAACAGCAAGAAGCCATGACACGCAGCAACCTAAAAATAAGCTAAAAAATAAAGCTCCGTTATTGATATGAACATATATTAAGAAAAGGACATATACAACAGTTTTGTAACAACAGGGTTAAAGGCGTCCTAAATTATCTGGAGTTTTGTATTCCAAAGAAGGCCCAAATAGCAGGAAGACACAGAACTCTGAACAAAATGAAAATGAGAGGTTGGCTGCAAAAATATCTTGGTAAGGGAAGCAAAGGCAATAGTGACAAGGAAGCAAAGGAATGGCTGAATATGACTTCTCAAATGAGCCACAAGATATGAGAAGCAGATTATGTGGTTTACTTGGTCTTGTTGGCAAGAAATACAGAATAGTAAGAGAGGAATAAGACAGAAGATGATGTAAACAATTCCATCACAACATAGATAAAAATTCTTTCACTGAGAACAATGTTAGTCTATCCTCTGAAAATGCTTACCAGGGAGATATTCACAATAACAAGTTCTATATGAATGCTGGATAGATTTCTTAGCCAGGAATCTGACTTTTTGTCCAGAGCTTGAGTCATTTCTTCAGTCTTAGATATGGGTTGATGCATCAAAATAATCTGCATAATCTGAGGAAATTAAAAGGATATTTTACCATATTTTCAATCCAGTTTTGTGGATTTACCTTTTTAAAAGCCCAAAGTTATGTTTTCTTCTTTCTGAACAGTGCCTCTTTGTTTCTGTCAATCCTAGCACCACTGCTCTTATAAATTTGTGTTAACCACTGAGGTTTCTTGTAACATAAGACCTTGGTTGGGTTGCCTCTCTTAACTAAGAATATCTGTCAATGAAATTACATCCTAAAGGCCTCTTTCATTAGTTTCTTTTGAACTTCTGAATGCTTTCCTGGGATTTGATTGCTTTTAGACTAGCACTTCCTAACAAGGCTTTTGATGTAAACTTTCATGCCACTGTTACTATGACAATAGTGTAATGCTGCAGCAGCATTAATTGGAATTTTGATGTTTTCTTTCACTCAGAAGACTCTATGTTTTAATAACTGGTTCAGCTGTGCTTCAAATCAGTGCTGCAAGGCAAAGCTGATTTTTTTTTATTTCCAATAAATTTTGTACTAACTAACTGAGCTGCTGAAGAGAAAGAAATGGAAGATGAAAATGGCATCATAACATGAACACAGCCAGTTTTCCTCACTGTTGTTTATATGATTCAAGGGAATTAGTCATACATAAAAAAAGATTCAATTTTTCTTATGTGATAGGATATCCTTGCATAGCTTTTCATACTCCTCTACCCAAATTAAATATGGTTTTGGTGGGTTAAAAGTGAGAAAGAATAAACATAAATTATTTGCAAAAAAAGGTATGATATATAAATGTAGTTCTGCAATGGACCTAAGCATGTTTGCTTAAGTGCTAGTTACAATCTCTGTCAGGTTTTAACATTCCTCAGGATTTGAAGATACAGCACATAACAAAGAACATCATAAAAGCTTGATGAGATATATTTAGCTTTTCCTGCTATAAATGTATCAAATTCCCAATTAGGTATTACTGAGAGAAAGATATGAATAGTGTCACCAAACGGATTAAATATATTCAGTGCTTTTTTATCAAATGCAATTGTCAAGGCAGTGCTAATTGTCAATAATTTATTACATTATGATTAAATATAGATATATGTGTACATATATATATCTCCTCCACTGAAACCTACTTGGACATCTTCTAAGCTGAATTCATTAAGCTTTTAAATGGTTGCATAGTTCTCTTCAGTTCCTTCTATTTTTCATTTATAAGTTTTCACATTCCAGCCAATCCTACATCCTGGTAGCAACTTTGGCCTAATTCCTGGACAAGGAGTGCAGAAGGACTGGAAACACGTGTAGCAGGACTACGTTCTCCCTAAGAGATTTTTAGCCAAATTATTCAGGCTCAAAAATTTCAGGTAAAGATAGCTGCTGAAGAATCACCTAGGAAAATTGTAAATTGTAGAGATTTTTCTTCCCTGATGAAGAGAACATGTCAGCAGTAAACCACACCTATTTGTGCATTGTGATCTAGCCATATAACGTACAAATCTTCATACATATAGACGTTGATGACTCATACGAACCCAAATCACTGAATTAACCTATTTGCAACATTAAAAAAAAAAAAATGCTAGTTTTTGGGAGTTCATTTTAAGAGAATAATATTAATCACCTATTTTTTTTCACCTACAAATAATTACTGTTCTATTTATACTCTTTTTAGCCACAATAAAAAAGCTCCTAGCAGTCTAGTTTGTGGAACTTACTGATGTAGATGCACTCTGCAAAAAAGCCATCATAACACATACACAATTATAAAACCTACCATGTTCTGAGAAGAAAAACAAGTTTGTGGGATTTTAAAATTATTTTTAATTTTTTGTTCTGCAAAGTCCATTCCCATCTTGCTGCAGACAAGTAGGGATGTGTAGCTTCGGGAAATTGATGGCAAATGTCTTGAGCAGTTTGATCAATGACTACCCCCGCCCATTTCAGCCTGGACATTCATCTCCTGTTGTTCTGCAGACAGTTTACAGATTAATAATGAAGCATAAAACCAAGTTAGTGGTAACATATGAGCAGAGGAGGTGCAAAGCTGAACATCTCCCATTAAGGTCACTCTACACTAGCAACCCCTCAGACTGGACTCCTCTGCAAGACTGGGGTAGTATCTTGTGCCTTCCCACAAATGCCCATAGGCAAGAACATACAGCTTATTCTTGAGATTCTCTCCCATTTACTTAGGAAAATGAAACCCAGGGCCTTTTAAAGTTAATGTACAATTGCTCTGATGGTCCCATCAGTTACTGCAAAGTAAATCAGAAGTCACTATATTGAATCAAGAATCTGTGATGATTTACATCATCTATTAAAAGCAAAACCCAAGAGAGTTTTTATTTCTTCTTTATTTTTGTTTTTTTTTTTTTTCGAAGTGCAGGGACAACACCACTGGGGAGAGAGTCGTAATGTAAACAGCCTACTGGGATCTGTTTCAGTTATATGAATATGATATGACCTCAGCCCCCCAAAAATACGCTTTAAATTTTATCTTCTTGAGGCAACAGTCATTTTGGCTAGATAGACACCTGCCTGGATTTACTCCTTCATGGTCAACTTCAAAGTCATTTCTTCCTCAATCTCACCCTTGAAAGAAGGCCTAAAAACTATAAAAGTACATTTTTTTTTTCCTTAAAGACAAAAAGAAGCTACTCATCTGTGACTCCTTAACTCTGATCTTTTTCCTGAATTCCTGTTCAGCTTGGCTATCAACATTACAAGTTTTTCAAGCAAGGCCATGTGCAACAAGTCTTTCTCTAAAGCTGTTGACACACTATCACTCCACAGCAGATGCTAAAGAAGACCAGATTAAAACATTTAAAAACTCACAATTTTATCTCCAATGTCTAAATTAGAAGAGGCAAGCAGACAAAAAATGTCACTAATGACAATAAAAAATTGTTTTAAATAGATTTTCAGTAGAGCTATAAAAGCAATTTCATTCTTTTTTTCATATACATAATTTATATGAAAAAACAGGGTCAGAGGCTTTAGAAAAAAGGGCTTGTCTTTATGAATAACCAATATAAAAACCAGAGTCATGTTAGAAATAAAATACATAGATATGGCTGTTCTCAGCACATTCCAAGGACATCTCCTAAGACTTAATTTCTGATGAATACAAAATGATTGTCACAGTAAGGATATTCCAGGTTTTAGGGCAAAAATAGAGGAGATGATACCTTTCTAATTATCTCCAAATAAACCAATTATTCTAACTCAGTCATAAATATTTTACTCTAATTTCCTTGGAGTTCCCTAAAGATTTCCTGGAAATCCATTGCACTGGACAAATAAGGGTGACAAATGAAAGGATCGATGTTTTCTTTTTTTAAAGAAAAAAAATCATATCTACTCAAATGAATTTGCCTTGCATTTTCATCTTGATGGCAAAGCTAATAAACGCCAGTGTGAAATCATAAGTGAATCAGACTCTATTAAACATATGTAAATAGCAAGGAGAAACAGGTATCAAGGAACCTTGTGATATTTGGCTTGCATAATGCTGCAGAAGTAGCCAGAAAGAGCAGACTAGGGCAGCCCACACTCTGCAACACGACAAAGGATCTTAATCCGTTCAAAGCAGTGAATTGACACCTCTTGCCATGACTGAAATGCAAATTGTGACTATATAGGGGATTACAAGCATTTTTTTTTTTAAGTTTTTGTGTTTGCCTTTCTAGTTTGTAATACAGGGTGAATGATATTACCGAAATTAGCTGTCAAATAAGATCATCTTAATAACGGAGAAGAAGCTCTGTGACAAGATTAGCTGCCCATAAATGACCTGTGTGGAAGATTCACCATCCGCACACTGTATTCCTTACTCTTTTTATTTCTTGGCCCACCGCTGGAGTCCCAACAAGTTTAGCAAATGCTGACCAACTCAGTACTTTAGCTCACCTGTTAAATGCATGATTGCTTGCTATATAAACTGATTTTCTCCAAAGGTTCAGTAACCACTTTTACATATAAGTCAAAATGCACTAGCAAGTGAGGAACTGGATGATTTCTGTGTAGTTGGTAGTACAGGTATCTGAACTTTGACAGCATGACCCTGAGAGCATGATTGTACACTAGATCTTGACTGGAGGAATTCAAATTGAAAAACAAAACCAGAAAAAAAATCCTCCATTTCAAAGAGGAGGAAAAAAAAAAAAGACAAAGCTAAATAGACAAGAAGGGTCTCTTGAGCTTTTTGTGAAATACATGATCATGGAAGAATTATATTGCAATTAATCCCTCCTCTATTTGCGAAGATTTGTGAAGCTTTGGTCATTTTTGATACTTACTATTATGTTACTGATTTGTTACTGATTTGTTGCTGATATTTAATCCCATATTGGATGCTTTAAATGTCTCTAGACTAATTAGTGCAGAATGGCTGTGCTCAGAGCTGGGCCTCTTCTGAATATGCTGCTCAATTCACACTTCACATTTCATACAAATTTCTTCTAGATTTCGGGGTGCTCTTGTAGTACTGAAAGACAGTCGTTTAACATCAGCAATGTTTAGACAGACATATCTGTTTGCAACTGAAAACAAACAGCCATCTAAATCTTCTGAAATAATGATATATATATATCATACCATGCCACTAACAGTATTCTATTCACTTAGTGGATGAGGTACAAAAGCAAATCTTGTAGATAATTAAACACAGTCACAGCTGCTGAGAAATCCTAATGTAATATTCACCAAAATTAGTCCAAATGAAGTATCAAGAGATTGTACCTTAACAGAACTTTGTACTATCAACAAACAAGAGTGGTCTACAACATCACAAGTCCATCCATGAGGAAGGAATCCTGAAATAATCCAGTTCTGCCTAAAGTATCTACTTATGGGTAGAGAAAACTGCTGGAGAAAGGGGAAATTAGAGAAAAGCTCGGCCCTAACAGAGGTTATGGCACTGAAGAGGCTTGCTTGAGGTGAGAGGCAGGTGCCACTTCCAGGACGGTTGGTATGTACGGGATCTGCTTCTCCACGATTCCCCGGCAACACAATCTGCCCTCCGAGCACACACTAATAAGAGTAAACGAGGAATGGAGCAGAATGGAGACACCATGGCCAAACTTTGTTGGCTTCCCTGCGGAGGTGGTAGCCTGATGGTGCCGTGCAGCTGATGAGGGAATGGAAGGTGGAACAGAGTAGAGAATTTCCTGTAATGACATCCAAAACCTGTTTTCTAAATGTTGCATTTGAATAAATTGTGCTATTTGTGAACTCGCCTACTTGTTTTGAAGGCAATCAGACCTACAGTCCACACACTGTGAATCCGGTACTGCCAGAGTCGGGCCTATAGTTACCACAGTATTGGGTATCCCTCTCAAGAGATGAGTCCAGCCACCCCCAATCCCTCTGACCTTTGAGGATCAGCTGGAATGCAAGGGGATTCAGCTCTTACCAAATTTACCCCACCCCGGCTTCAAACCGCAACAGTATCTTTTGCTAATTTGCTGGATTTTGGAGTGTTTTGAAAGTTAAGTTGGAAAGCTAAGCAAAATTGCCATTACCAACATTTTTTTTTTTTTTTTTTTTAGTCCAGTCAGGATTTAAGAAATCCTTATCCTTAACTGGCACTTCCTGTAGTAGTTTGGCTTTTCCTTTCACAGCCACATGTTCCCACTTAAGGAAAAAAAAAAAAAAAAAAAGCATAATTACATAGATACTTGAACATGTCAAACCTTGGCAGAGGATGAGGCTGCTTTGTTTCTTGGATAAAGATAGGATGAAAGATATTGTTATGTTAGGATGTTATGTTAGGAAATGTTCTGCATGCCTGAGCCCAAATAAATTCTGGAAAGTATCGTGGAACAAAATTATAGTGAGGATTCTATCTTCTGTCACTCGGACTTATAAATATAAGGACTCCATCTCCCTGCAATTTTTTTCTGGCTTTGCACTGAGTTCATTGCAAAATTAATCTTTCCATACTGAAGATGTGTCTGTGACCTCCAAATAAGTCCAACCATACCACTGACCTCTCACTTTCTTGCTCACTGGTATCCTAAGCAATATGCTATTTAGTAGTTATGGAGCACACTTCAGAGAATAACACAGTATGCAGAAAACAGCTAGCTTGTGAGCCTAACTTCAGCTAAGAGAAAGAGAGAGGAAATATCAATAAAAGAATACAAAATATCTAGAAATGTTATTAAGGGACAATCAAAACTAACTCATAAAAAAGACATCACAGCTGAGAAATGTATCAGAACTCGACAGGAATTAATTTTCAAACCGTCACAAGATAGAAACCAGTGATAAAGACTAAATTTCAAGGAAGTACATATTATAAAATTTACAAACTGAAGAATCAAAGTATAAATGCAGAAATCTACTGAATGGACTGAGGAAGAAATATGAAAGGAACATGGGGAAAAAAAGTCATGCAGTTAATATGCTGCATAATTTTTTCTTCTCAATAGAATATACAGACACTTTGAGTTTAGTCCTGTGCTATTTGTTCTTTTAATCAGAGATTCGTAGACATTTTAGTATTACTAAGTGGCCTCTGAGGTGATCAGATTCATCATTAATTGCTTAAAGGCTTATTTTATATGTGCAATACAGTTGTGTTTTCTGCTCAAAGTACTGTCTATTATAAATGCTTAGAAAATTAAACCTCCATACATGAATATACAGCTCAGGTTAGAGACAGCTGAAAGCTTTGACTGTAAAACTCAAAATTAGAGCATGAAGCATGAACAGATTGACTCTTCTACCAGATGGACCATTTTTAGTACTCTGCTTACTTGTCAGTATATTGGATATGCAGGATAAATACCTGGGGTGCCAATATAATGTCAGGGAAGATTCAGCATTGCTACTGAATTACCAAGTTTTGATTCTAATATTTTTTACCTTTGGTATTGCTCTCTAGGGATATCTGGTTTAGAAACAGAGTTTAAATGTATTGTTTCTCTTTCTGTAAACATAATGGGTGGAGAAGAAAGCAAACTTTGTCATTCTTTTCCACCTTATTTTTGATTTCTTAGCATCATAAAGCATGAATTATTATGGAAATAGTTCTGAGAAACTCTGATTTCTCCAGACTGTTAGCTCTTTATCTGTTTTTTTAAAGAGTTATTTATTTTGCATAATTTGCACAAGTTGAAATATAAATCACCCTGTGGTTTGTGATGGAGCAGGATTGTCTTTCCATACTGCCTCCTGAAAACTGAAATAAACAGTACAGACTATTTGTAAGTAGCATTCTTGGCTTTTTTTCTTATCTATTACTGTGGTTTAGAGTGTATTAGGCTATAGATTATTGCAACTATTCACTAAGGCAGATAACACCTTTGACTCTAATAGCACCTGACTTACCGTACATCACATGAATTGGTTTCTATTATCTGATACTTTATATTTATGGAGGAGGTAAAGAAGAAGAGATGTCTAGTCCACGATTTTTCTGTACCTGTTCTACTACATTCATTTTTTCCCCTCATGACTTCTTGATGGCAAGAACAAATGCCTCCATAAAAAACATAAACAATGATTTTTAAACTGAAAGAGAGTTACACTGTTCAAAATGTATTTGGAAGATCTAACCAATGGCTATTTTGCCACCATTTCTTGACTTAGTTTTCAGTAAGAATGTAGCTGACTTTGGATAACAGACTTCCTCAATTCACTGTAATTTATCAGGAGAGCCAATAATCTTGGTTCAGTTCTTGATTACCTGTCTGGTAATGCTAGCTTAAATCTAGCCTTGTTTATATAACACTAGATCAATGGAAGATCAATGTGGAATAGAACACTGCCTCTTGGAGAGACTTTGATCAATGGAAAATTTGGTGGGTTTTATCTGATTGAGACTACGGCTGAAAACTAATGCATGAAAATAACTTCTTGAAAGTTAATATTTTTTTTTTCCTTTTTCTGTACTATGTGTTCTGGCTACAGTACAAGGGACCTGTGACACTATATGAATACTATATGAAATATGTTATAAACCACTTGCAAAATATATAGTTGATTGTTTCTGTAGGCTGCAACATACTTCATTCTCTTGCCCCACCTACATACATAGGTGTCTGTAGGGATGGGAGAAGTTGTGAATCCTAAAACTGTCCTTACTCCCTATCTTTTGATAGGGATAGTCAGTCTTTGTCAGCCACTAAACTGTCCCATTGACCTTTAATGTTACTTTATGCAACCCCCCAGTTTGTAATTTTTTTAAATAATTTTCATAGGTATCTTAATATGGCCTTAGAAACCACAGTGTCAATAAAGGCAGTTTCAGTAAAATCTGTTTCAGTGTTCTTTCTAAGTATTTACAGATATATTTTGACCCCTTGCTAAGTAGTTTTGTCTACAGAATGCCCCTATTTGGGGGGCATTCAGAAAAAGGAAGAGAGACATTCAGGGATACCATGACCACATGGAGATATTACTAGAGACCTGTACTAGTCCATCAGAGAAGACTTTCCAATGGTTTATGAAATAACAAGCACCAAATCTTCAGCCCTTCTAGTCAAGTGCAGGAAACTGTCGAGTTTTCCGTTGTTGCTACTACGGCTTTTCTTAAATCCTTATCCTCATTTTGTCATCTATGTTTCTACACCCAGTACTCTTACCTCCTAGGCAGCTACTTCTGTATTTGTATAGAAGAGTCTAGAAAGACTTTTTTAGCCCATTCTCTAGTTACAAAACCTGCAACCTGTACCTGTACTGAATGTAAAACTAGTCCCTTGGACCTCAAAGGGAAAAGGCATTTTACTCTGTCTTAGATGCTGCATGTCCTACTTTAATATTTCAACTGAAAGAGCAACATCCTCTTTTCTCATTTCTCACAGTAGTGATAGTGATAATTGCTCAAAAGAATTATCATACCCTGACTGACATACACAGAGGACCATATCCAAAACAGATTTTCATACTGCAATTTTGCCTATTTCAAGGCACTACATCATATATAGCATCATTTTCAGCTTACTGACAGCTGAAATCTCAGAGTTCCTGTAATATTGCTTTATATTGCCGCAGTACTGGGCAATATTGCTGTAATAGCTCAGCAATAGCCACGTTTCATTCCAGGAAATAATTCATATTATCATTTGCCTATGAACAACATTTCTGAGTCATATTTTCTTACAATTTCAGCCTCTCTGTTCATTCAGTGGTCACTCAAGTCTACAGTATCCATTTAAAATTTTCATAAATGAACTTTGGAAAATAGTTAGCGCTTGTATATCGTTCTGTATTTTTGCCATTTTGTCTTTTTCAACTGTTTAGTCTGTTAGGTTGGATCATGATGCTATGAACATAATTATCTTGATTTTTCCATATACCTTCTTCTAAATTACTTTAAGGAAGCTACCTACATTTTCCATAGGGAAAAAAAAAAAAAAGATCTGAACACCCTTTATTGTAAGGAAAGAAAAAAAAATAAAGCTGGTCTACTGTGAATAAGTTTAAAGTCTGAGTTTAAAAGGTTCTTAATAGGCCCCATCTTTTAAGTCTTACTTAGGCCAAAAGTTAACACAAACCTTTTCCCTTACAAAAATCGATAGAGGATGTTCAGTTAACCCGTGGAGCCTTGTCCTTTGTAATTCATTGACCTAAAATGTTCCATTTTCCTGTACGACAACCTGTTATGTCCCCGTGCAGTGACCAGTGGGCAGGTAATTTTCTTGTAGAAGACTTCTGCCTAGTAAGTGCTGTCATGGTAATAGTAAACAACAGCAATGCAGTTAAAGGGAATTGAAAGGAATAGGTACTTTCTGAGGGTGACTCAACCCTTCCTAAGACAAGAGTATAAAAGTGGGATGAATCACTTTTGGAAGAACTTCCATCTCTGTGCCAATTAAAAATTAGACATCCCAGACTTTTATGCACATAAGACTAGTTCGGATAAATCTTATTCTAAATATATGACTTTTGTGACAGGCAATTCTAGTAACAATAACTGTCAGGTTGCCTGAGGTAGAGCTGCACTACAAACAAGGTATTATTTCTCGCAGTATTATGTGGAAAGGAAGAGAAAATCATAGTCAAACTTCAGTTCTACATATGATAAAATTTACATGGGATTCAAACTCTCATGGACAGGATTAAGGAACAAAGAGACAGCTTGAATCTCCAGCCTGTGTCCAGATGAAGTATCATATTCCTGTCCAGAAGAGTGAAGTAATTGTCCATGGTTATTTAGAATAACCCCAAAGGCCCAAATCCCTACATTTTAGAATAGCCTAGGCAGGGAATGCATTATCTGAGGGTGTATGCTTAATGATATATCAGGTACTTTTGAAAAATCTACTCTTTAATTCCATCCAAGTCATTATAGATCATGCACAAAAAAGAATGGGGAAATTTCACCTTTAAAAAATAGATTGTATCAAGAATTAACAATGAATTCTCCTCTGTGCGAGGAATAAAAATGAATACTGAATTAATTGCTTTGTGGTACCACATCTTAAATTATTAATGGTGACTTAATGCTAACCTGCACTTTGTCTTCCTTTTATTCATGGCATATTTGGATATCAATCCATATATATAAGACCAGTAGCAGACAGCACAGCGTTTCCTGTGATTTTTTTCAGACACTGTATGTTCGATTTTCAATATTATTAGAATAGTCCAGAACTATTGATGATGAAACATAAATAAAATCTATTCATTCTGCTCTTTCTGACACTTCTGTTCAGACAAGACTTCATGATGAAGGATTGTTAAGTACAGATTTAAAAAGGAATTTAAAAAAGGAATTTAACTTTCATGTTAAACCTCTCAATACCTTTTATTTTTTGGTCTTTTCATTTGTTTGCACAAAAATTGGAGAATTTTGATGCGTATAAGTCAGCCCTTATAAATGAAATTGGGAAATACTTTTTAAAAAGTGGGAAAATATTTCTTGGTGTACATTCTTTTAAATTCATGCTCAGACTACATCTTAGAGTCCTATCTGTTTTCCGAGGTAATTAATAGTTTCTTCTCCCAAAGTTTCATACCTGCTGTCTTTAAACCTGCTGTAATTGAGTCATTAGTAATCCACCTTGTCTGTCCATTTGGCTTCTGATTCCAGGCCTTTTGCCAAACTCTTGGGAAGGAGTTGCACTCTTCCGTGTAGTTTATTGTTTCAGAGCACCACATTGTTTATTGCCTGCTAACCAAATAAAAATCAACATTTCAAAAACACACTTCCCTTAACTGGCTTAGGTCAACATCAGAAGCAACAGTTGCCATTCAATGTTCCTAACACAGGTGTGCAAAACGAAATATCTTCTTCTCAGACAATCTATCTAAGCTCCTTCTATTGCCAGAGGAGAGAAGTAGGCACCTCCAGAGAGCAATTTCTTATCTAAAGTCTTATCTAAGACCTTTCCTAATTGCCCACATGGGAAAGGGAACTAAGTGTGACTAGCAAAACTTAAGCAATCCCAAAGGTAGATGACAAAACTTAACTGAAGTGAAAATCACCAGACTACGTCAGGATAGTTGATAACATTGCACCAGAAGTCTGATTCTAGCTCTGCTTTATCTCAGCCATTTGCTACAAGGAATATTTGATATTGACCATCTGGAGTTTTGCTGCCAGAATTTGGATTCCTTAGGAGAGAATTCTCCCCCGAAGCTGAAGCTTTCTCTAGCTGTTAGTCATCTTCGAAGCTCGTTATAACTTTGACACCTTGAATCAAGGTCAGAGCACAATGCTCAGTTCCAACACACAGGCAAATGATGGATATGTCTGAAGAAAATAAGGATTAGTCTCAAATTACTATTGCATACAATGAACTCTGCTTCTAGACAACATCATTAGTTCACATGGGGAGTGGAGGAGATGTACCTGACAAACAAACACATTTATCTACCTTTGTTGAAAGAGTGCCTTTCCTTTTTTTAATTAGTATAAACTTCCACCTCTGAAGATCATCAGTGTGCACTGGGGCAACAGTAGTCAGATTCATGCTTTTTGTCATTTCCCATAACAATAATTAAATTCGTAATGACTTTGTGTTTGATTTACAGGGACCATACAAGTCTGACAGGGTATTGACTATGTCTTGACAATTTTGCTGCCAAGGTGTTCACATTTGTTCAGATGCCAACTTTTTATTGGTTTTATTATTTATAGACAAAACTTCTTCTAGTTTTACAGTTTTCTAAGTCTTCTCATCACTCCTCCAAGCAAAAGGAAAAGGTAATTAATACTTTTTGTGAGTAACTGTAAAGTTTGTAAAATTTGCAACATTAATATTATTGGATGTGCCTCATATTACCAAAAGTATTTGCTTCAAGTTACTAAAGAATATGATATACTTTTTACTCATCTAAATGTACTTATCTATGCCTTTAAAATGCCTTCTTTCAAATGTCATATTTAATATAATTTGTTCATAAATCTAGAACTTATTTATTTTCTCTGTACTAATATTTGTTGTATTACTGCCCTAGTTAGAAGACAGGAAATCTGCAAGCAACAAATGTGACCTTTCCAGAGTAATATGGTAGATTTATTACCACAGTTTTGAGGAAATTGTTGTCGTGAGGATAGGAAAAAGAAGCTGCTTTCTTTTCAGAGAGCAGAAAGAAAATAGGTGCCTTAGTCAAACCCTTCTGAACTCGCTATCTATTAGAAAATCAGTGGTACAGAAAGAAGCACAGAGATCCTCATGATTTCCGAAGCTGTTAGCTTTTAAGACTTACAAAATACAGGTGTTTACATGCTCATAAGCAACAAGAATAAGATATCAGAATGAAAGTGGGAGAAAAAATACTCTGTGGGATTAATTAGTATTAATCTGAAATAGCTCCAAAGTAGTCAAATCCTCCTGCCACTGTTCTCATTCTCAGTAATTTACCAGGAATATTACCTCAGCACTAAGGACTTTTGCATTAACCACAGTCACTTTATCATACAGTCAAGTAACAAAGACAAATCACTGCCTTCCTATCAAGTATACTGGAAAAAAGGGGATTGAGATATGTAGTTTAAACGGTAAGATTGAAATAGGTTTGAAAATGCAAATATTCCCTGGCAGAAGGGTGAGTATAAAGCAAAGAGTACATGATCTCAATCTGATTTTCTAGGTTTTACATGGAAAAACTTCTTTTCATTGAAATTGAACAAAATTTCTGCTTTGTTTTTGATCTTAATAGTCTTAATACTATCATTTTCTACACTAACTTCAATAACACTAAGCTTTAGTTAAGCTTTAGATTTTCTTTAGATTTGATTCACAGTTGTCTAAACAAGTTTCTCTTAGAAATTCGGTTTCAAATGGCACTAAAAACCTTCCTTCTGTTTCTCATACTGTTATCAGAGGCTAGTTCCTTTTAGAATGCCATCATACCAGCAAGATAAATTCAACATTAAAAAAAAAAAAGTACATCAATATCAACGTGAAAACAAAAATAAAAGACTGACCACTTTGAAAGTATGATTGAGTTAGCACACACCATTTTTAAACTTTCCTTGCATCTTGACTGCAATACGTACCTTGGGGATAGACAGAATTAGAGAATCATTCTACCATTCTCATTTGGACAAAATTTCCTTTGAAGCTGAGGAAAGAGACAGAGAACTAGACTTACAAGCATCAGCCTTGAAAGAAAGAATTAACTACATAAGAATTGATTTATGGCATCCAAACCTGTATCTTACAGTACTGTCTTGTCAGCAAACACCAAGACCAGATACATCAGGGAAATTACAAGAACTCAAGGGAAAGAACTGGGATAATTGATCCAATCCGGTATCATCCTGATCACTGGCAATGATCAGTTAAGATATGAATAAAACTAATAGAAAATTTTCAAAGAACAACTGCTGACAAGAATAAGTCTAGATAGATGTGGATATATGATTCGTTTGGAGATGACTGGTACTTCCAGCATTTTTCTAAGCCAGAACAACAAAGAGCACAAGCTTTTTAAACTTAGCTGAGTGCTTCTGTGTATATTTGATGTTGTAATACAGAACTCTAGAGCTGCGGTCCATGAGGCTATAACAATTTATAGGACAATCCCTGTGCGTGTGCTTGTTTTTTAATAGGAATTTTAAGAAAAAGCAGAGGAGACATGTGAGTGCATACAAAGCTATGAAACTGTTTGAAAGGGGAAAGTGCTTAAGGAGATAAGGGCATGAATGGAATCAAAAGAAAGGTCAGGCTTCTAGAGAGTTTAGCAGAGAAAGCTCTTTGTGTGGAGGAGAGCTGATGTCTAAATGGGACTCTAACAAAGATAATATTGAAAGCTGCAAAAACAGTCCCCCCTTTTTTTTTTTTTTTTTTTTTTTTTGAAACAGAGGATTTAGCAAATGGGGAGGCCAAGTGAAGATGAAGATCCTGAGGGATGCTCTGGTCCTACAGCAATAGATGTTTTATCAGCAGAGTCAGGGAAGAGAAACTTTTACGGTTTATTTCCATCAATGTTATTGAGGTTTAGTTAATACTGCTATTTTCTAGCAAGAACTATAATCCCTGAGAATACAAGCTCCACTTTACCTGAAGAGCTAAAGTCCTTTGAAGACAAATAAGACTTTACACTTTTATAGCTCTTTCTGTGCTCAGAAGTGCAAAACATTAGTTAAATAATCTGTTGCCCCATTAGAAATATGAACCTACCAGTCAGGACAATATTCCTTTTCTGGAGTGTCTCTGCCACAGTGTCATGAGGCTGAGGATATAAGACCGGTGCATGATCCCTAGGGACTTATGGAGCATCATGTTTACATCACAAAAGAGAAATGCATTATTGCTCAATAGATTGCGGGTCTGTCACAAACACACTGGTCAATGTCGAAGTGTGACAGTTGCAGCCTGCCCAGAACTGCTATCAAAACCATGCGCCACAGAGCAGCAAAACGCTTTGGTTGGGGGAAAACAAAGCAAAACAAAACAAAACAAAAATAGAAAAGAAAAAAAAAAGAAACAGCAACTGAATAGAGATGCCCTTAACATTCCCATTTGCAGATCTTCTGTTCACACGCTCATAGAAGCCTACAAATGGTGCCTACAAATGGTCAGCACAGTGCTTGCACTGCAAAACCTTCTGGCGGTTGCAGGTCCGTAAGCAGGAACTTCACCATGTCCTTCCCTGGATCTGCTGCATGTGTGCTGTTACTCCAGACATATGGTATCTCAGGCTCACACTACATGTTCAGGAGAGTAGTATTTTGGAAAGGCAGAGAGCTAAATTTAGTAATATACATTAAAATCAGACAGGTTTGCAAACCTCAGCTGGTCTGATTTGCTCTCCCCAAATCTCACAGTTCTAATGTGCAAATGATTCTCCACTGCTCAACTGTCTATAGAGTAGGGAAATACATGCTTGCTGCAAGATTCTATAGGGTATATGAAAGTCTAATCAAATTCTCCCACCTGATTAAAAATCCACCAAGCACGGCCCTGGCAGTCAGTGAGCCTATTATTTTGTTATGTCATGTGCCAGTTCAAAATATATGCTGTTTTGTTTTTCACTTCTTTGCTGGCCTGATACTTAGCAGAGAGATAGCAAGAAGTCAAAGACAAGGGACTCTCCCTTACATTGCAGAATGCCATTACTATAGAACATGCTTATATTTCCTTTTACCCATATTGGTTTGATGTTCCTAACTACGAACAAATTACATTGCTTGTGCTGCAAAACTGTACCAAACCCAAAGAAGACACAGTGTGTTGCTCTGTGTGGGCAGAATGACTCAGTCCCCATCCTTGCAGCAGGCGCCCCAGCTGTGGAGGAAGGACTTTGAGAGCTGTTTCTGCCATCTGCTTCCCCTACACCCTCGCCCAAGGAGGATCTCCACACGGCACGGGAGCTCTGTGGGTTGCTGCCTTTGGGGAAGTCATCTATCACTATTAACAGCACAGGAATCCTATGGATGGGATCTGTCTTATCTCACTTGAGATATCTAAAGGTTAGGCGTCTAAATCTGAGCTGGTCACCCTAGGCTCTTTTTTTGTCAATGGAGAGAAACAGGCCAGAGGGATGAGTTCCTCGAGACATTTATCTCATAATGGTATGAATTGTCCTTTAAAGCTGAGTCTTTCTATGGCATTAAGAGATCGAGTTTATATCATATTACTTTGTAGCTAATCCTTATATTAATATATCTAGTAAAGTCTCAGATATGATCTGTGATCATGGTATGACTTTATTTTTAAGCTTTATTTAAAGTATCCTTATAGTTTCTTCTAAGTGAAAATTTCTCTGTTCTAAGTGAAAATTTCTCTGTTTTAGTCTCTAGTTTGAGTCTCTCATGGAGAAATAGTCACTATTTATGTTTCAAACTGTATTTTCTAGGGCTTTTCTATAGGAAAATCATTGAAAGGATTTCAGATTTTAAAATTTGCATACAGTTTTTAATGTACGAAAGTATACAAAATGTTCTAAGGTTGAAAAGAATTAATATTAAAATAAAAAGAAGAACTGATTAATAAAATGCATTCTATTCCAATGTGCTTTATTTTCATAGGCAATGTTTCAACACATTTTGTCCATAGTATGTTGAATGGAATAAAACAGGTTGAAAAAAAACAAAAAAACAAACAAAATTGCACTGTATAAAATTCTAATGAATGCAAAGACCTTGAAAACATCAGTGACTGTGCAAGTAAACTACTGATCTCTTTGATAGAATGTGCATGAATAAAATGGTAAGCCGTTAAAATGCCCTGGCACAATAAATGCTTTGCACCTGTAATTCTATTTCTCATTCCCCTATTTACTCTCTGATGTTTTTGTCTATCATGGAATCATACTCCAGTTCCTTAATTTGTAGCCTGCTTCTGAAAAATAACTTATCTTCCATACTAAAATACAAGAAAGATCATGATCATATATTTAACAATTTTTTTTTCTTTTAAGCAGCAAAATCTCCGGTCCTCTTTCTCTCTCTTTCTCTCTCTTTCTCTCTCTTTCTTTTTAATAATTAATTTCTGTGCAGAATCTGTGGATTTATTCAGATCATATTTATATAAAATCTCTCCTGGTTTTGGCAGTTATTTTTACATCTTCTCCATTGTTATTAGTGCTCAAATTAAATTTCTTATGTAAATTTATTAGTTTCTGTGAAACTTAGCTAAAGGGAAGAAAGAACATAACTGAGGCCTGGAATATACATATTTCTCTTCTGGATGACAAGAAGGGCTGTGTTCCATATGGGTTGCAATGGGAGCAAAGGGAGATCTGTGTTGATATCCAGCAAAGACTATTTTATTAAACCACTAAAGTTTAAATATATATAAAGCATGAAAAATTAATATAAATTTAAGAATTGAAGATCTTAAAGGAGGAAAAGTGGAAATTTGCACTTCTGCAAAGTAGATGGCAATTCAGTTTTGTTTTTTAAGCAGAAATTCAAGCCTCAAAAAAAAAAAAAAAAAAAAAGCAGTCTTGGAATGTCAGTGTCCTCACTCATTATAATCTATAATCTTCATTTGTCATAGTTGCTCACACTCAAAAGTTACATATATCCACATGACAAGCCCAGGGATTCTTGCAGGGCGCTGGGATTCAGCACACCTTTCAGCAATGCCCTGGGGACATGTCTTCCCTGGAAACAAAGTTGCCACCAACAGGAAAAGACAGAGTCAATGAAGAAAAAGTTGGAGTGAATGACGTATATATATATATATATATTTTTTTTTTTAAAAAGGAAAAGAAAGGAGAAAAGACAATTTAGAAATGTTTTATGCAGCAGAAACCCCTTACTGCTCCTGACACTGCAAGTGGTGAGGAGGAGCAGACAGCGTCAGGTCAAGATGGGTCACAACTGCAGAGTGCACCCTTTGGAGGTGAAACTCCTGGACAGCAGGACAGCAACAGAAAGCAAACAAAACCTTTGTTTTTTGGATATCATAGGCTGAGACAATCTGTGCAATGTCAGTTAGCGACCATTTTCTGACTGCGTCCTATAAAACTGCACCTCTGTGCATTCAGCAAATTGTCCTGGGATAGTGGGGCAGTGTGGGGAGAGGAGATCAGACTTGAAGGGAGAAGAGATCTCCAGCACAAAACAAAAATCTGAATACTTGGGATATGGCACAGACTATGTATTTCCCTCAGAGTTTCCAAGAAGGTTCTGCTTCAACATACTCTCAGTAGCTCAGCAATTGTAAGTTCCTTGAACATTTAACTTTGGCCTAAACTTTGACTTATGTGGATGAGTTATAGACCATGGTTTTATTCTACTAAGGCATGTCCCACATGAGTCAACCTGCCAAAATTATGGAATAAATAATAATAATGACTTCACATACTGACTGGAAACACTACATACACAAGGAGGGTATTGGGTGAATTAGTTAATTTTCTATAGGAGAGGCTTATCATGGTGGGACTATGGTGTTACAATTATGGGATAGCAACTGGAGGGTATGACCTCTGGGGCACAGAGAATGCTTTGTCAGTGAGACTGATATCTTACTACATATGTCGAACAGTAAATCAATATTTCCCATTAATTGTCTAAAATTCATGTTGAATATAACATCCTTTATCAAAGATCTAGCTTTTCCATTGAAACGGACAGAATATTTTTGCTTTGATAATATATCTCTTTTTTTTCTCTTATCTTGCATCAGCTGAGGTATTCTTAAGAAGAGAGGGTTATTAGAGCTGAGTTAAAGATTGTAATTATGTACTTTATTTATATAACTGGTAAACACCTAAAATAAATTTCAAGTCAATGTGGTTTTGGCGAGGGGGAACTTTGAAAGGAGCAGAGGTATCCAGCTAAACCTGGCTAAGCTGCTAAGAAAAAAAAAAAAAAAAAAATCTAAACCAGATTATTTTAGGAATGTTATACTCCACCACCAGTTTTAACACTGAGAAACACTGAGAACAGATACCACATGCAGGCACTAAAGTTAAAGTGCTGAAGAAGATCAGAACTGTTACCAAAGGGAGGTCTCTTTGAAAGCCTTTCTTCTCTCTTTAATGTGATTTCCAAAGCTGCCTAGACTAATAGACAGTATTTTGATTAGGACACTTAGCCATTCTGACTTTAGTTCTCTGAAAAGTGGCTTCTGATAAAAACTCAGCTCTATTTCATATGATATTAAATAGTTTGCATCACTGCATCACTACTCTTGAATAACTCTCTAAACCTATTATAGTCAGAGTCTATTATTTCTTCCTATGTCAATTTTGTTCTGTTTTTCTTGTTTTTCTATTGACTTTGACCATTTCCCAGAGTTTTCAGTTAAAAAGTTGACACTCTTCTGATATAATTCTGGGAAGTCTTGATTCCTGGCTTTCTCCACTGATCTTTTTTTTTTTTTTTTTTTTTTTTTTTTTTTTCCTTCCTCCACAAAACTAGCATTCTATTCTTGAAATAGGTAGAAATTCCATGTCTTATAAACAGAGTTTGGCTATGAAGACTATGGACGTATCTAAACCACTCAGCATTGCAAGTGAAGTAAATGGATACCCACAGAAGCAATTTATACTCTGCACAAATAATCAGAGATTCAGGATGGGGTTTAATTCAAAGCTGATATCTGTCGCTCTCATGAAGCAGAGTGTACGCAGCACTGATCCTCAACATTCTCCTCATCACACATACTTTCTCTTCCTACATATATATATATAGTTCTTTTACATATGGTGCTGAAAGTGCACAATGAATTTGGTATCTCTGGATTCTTGTGAAAGTTTCTATATGAGTATTACCAGTTATGCAAATTATAGACTTAATGGTTTTTCTTTCAGTATTTCAGACAACAAAGTATCTACTTTCTGGTTTATGTATTCTTCATTTCATTTACTCCTGTTCTTCAGGAAACTTCCTCACTGGAAGGTCTGTTTGTCATTTTTATGGCTTGCTCTCCTTTCTAAAAGGAGATAGGAAATATAATGGTGATAGATCAGCATCACCAAATCTTTTAGAGCAATCAGTGTCATTGCTGAAGTACCTGCAAGAGTTATTTCAAAGCCTTCTCTCTTGGTGACTGCTGAGCTCCTATTTAACCATTCAACTGGTGAGTAAAAGAATGAAATTTAGTTTCTTGTATGACTAAATTTAGTGCTAAGCTGTATCAACAAGTAAGACATTGTAGGCTACGCTGCAATTCTTGAAGCAATACAAGGTTAATGGTTGGTAGCTTATATATGCTACTGTGTTCTAGAGCTTGCTCAAGAACAGCAAAAACCATAGAGACCAGAGGAAGAAGAGAGTTTATACAATCGCAAGATCTAAAGGACAAAGAAAAACTGAACCTTAACCAGAGAAACAAAGCAAAAAGGGTAAAGAACAAGGGATATGTTTTCAGAAGGGAAACTTCTGAGCACCACAACAGCTAGCATACACCTTGAGAAATATTAAGAAAGACCTATTAAAGTCTCATATACACTAGATGGGGGGATAAACTGCTGATTACATTCACAGCTCATTCTTAGATTATCAAGTTTCTTAGCATTTAAGTGTCACTTTTTCCCAAGAGTTCCCAATAGCTTTGTAACATCTGAACGTGGCACCAATGAGATGTTAAATTATTTCCTCTTCAGAAAGAAATACAACTTTTTGAAAAAAAAATAAAACCTAAGTCTGTAAAATTTTGGCTGGCTTCATACCTCTTGCCTTTCTACACTTGGGTATTTAAATCAATAGCAGACTAAGAACCAAGTTACGTAATTTGCATCTACTTGTATGCAGGTGTATGCAGCTTTTTCCCTCATGCCTTGTGCCGGTTAAAAGCAGTCTGAATTCCTGTGCCTCACACGCCAGAAAGGAGGATGTGGAGACCTTGAGATAAGGCCTGCTTGGACATCAGGACTGTCTTGGGCTCTTCAAGGGTAACAGTAGGCCTACCAACTTGTAGAATCCCTTGGGAAGGGGATGCCATCCTACAGTGATTTCCCTGACATTGAGTGTACATTGGCCGCTGAAGCAGTGCATGGGTACGATCAATTAGAATTGCTCTGTCTACTTCATTTGGGTAGTCACTGTTTGTATAAATTTATGAATTATTTGGATTTGTCTGTTTACTGACTAGTTGCTGTTAGCATAACATTTAATGTAATTAGAGAATAAGTATTCTAGTTGAACTAAATTTCTGTTAATAAGAATTGTTGTTTTATACCATTGTAATGTGTGTGTAATGTGATCATTGAGACAACTTCTGGAGTTATGCAGCAAATCTCCTTCTCTGCTTCCTCCCTTCCCTCAGGCCACATGAAACCCAGAGTCACAGACTGTAGGGTAGTTTGGTCATCCTGTGACACTACCCTTCCTACATAAGGGCCAAATAGCTATAGTAACACCAAAAGACATTGACAAAAGACTGTGACAAAACTCTGACAGGCTGATAGAAAAGAGAGAATTCCGTTTCAGCTGAATTTCATTAAACTCTCCCTACCTCAAGGAAGAAAGAAAGGAGGGATGACCAATAACATAAGGGCTAGGCTAATATTACCCTGATTTGGAAGTGAATGTTGTCTATGAAAGAGAGGAGAAAACAGCAAAAAAGAGACAGATGTAATCAGAGAAACCTAGACTAGGAAAATAAGGAGTGAAGTATCAGCTGCTATATCCTCACCTGATTTTTAGAAAGGTAAGACCTCGGATTTCATTGGACCAATACCTCTGACGAGTGCTATGCATTACTGTATTGTGGCTTTCCAATAAGGTCCCTGCTGTCCTAAAATACTAGTTTCTCAAAATTCCTTCTTTCCGGCATTTCTCTGTTTGAAAGGCTGAGGTCGTTTTCTATAAGTGAATGTAAGTCATGAGGGTCACAAATCATGGCCAGAAATAGGGCGATAATCCAGGAAAATGCAAGTAGAAGCTAATGCAGAAACGGCAAAAAGAACAAGACTGCTGAGGCAGATACCTAGTTATATTTCAAAGACTGAGTAATTTAATGTGGACCCATGGATCTTCTGAAAGTAGCTGTCCTAACATCTCTCAAAGGAGAGGCATGGTCTACACAAGACTCTCCTTTCTAGCTGCCCCACCACCTACCTGCAGCAGCAGCAGTAAGAGCAGCCTGGGAGCAGAAGCACCATGGAGCTCCAGCACCCGTCCAGCCCTCCAAGAAACTCCTTGGATGGACTGCCATCCTGGCACCTAAGCACAGCCACATCAGAGTTTTGGTACTAGAGCTTTTCTCAGAGGCACTTTTAAAATCATATTCCTGTCAGTGCTTTGGAAACCCCATTGGAAATTAGATTTGGGTTGCAATTACACTTCCATTGTCTTAGATGTTTCCCTTAAAACACTCAGATTTGACAGGTCAGGCATAAATTACTTTAAACTTCCTCAGTTATTGGAGCAATGGGAGGAATATATACAAATGCTTTCAGAAGCGTTTTTTGTCTAAAAAACACAAGCAGCAAAGTATTTCCATTAAAAATCCATTTTCTTTGACCAATGTTGAAATGTAGGAAAAGAAATAAACTCCAAATCATCCAATTGCAATTGTTAAGTGATATATTTTAAACCCCAGACTACATCTGGCCTGTTTCTCCAGCCCTTGAAAGTGGAAAGTTGTCACCTGGATATATGAGTGTGCTCCATTACAAAACATTATGGACAGCTGTAATTGCTGGCCCCTAAAGCAAGTTAAAACTCATAGTTAACTTAAGCAGACCATCCGCTACTCTCTGCTGAAATGCAGACATTGTTTTGTAGCTCCAGGCCATGACAGAATAGAAATACATGCCATGAAACACTCTAATATATGTCTTTCTTTTCTTTGTCTTTCTTCTCTTCTTCCTTACTGGAGAGAATTTATCTTTCAGTCTTGCTCAGTTTCATTTTTTCACAATTATACAGCTTCATCCTACATTTAAGAAATGCCATTCCTGGACATACGAATGAGCAATAATTTAGAAGAAAATAATTATTTTTAGAAAAGGAGGAGGAGGTCAGGGAAAAAAGAATACAGCTTCCAGTCCGTCATTGGGGGAAGAAAGCTAGGTATAACTTTCTTAGGTATAATTTGTATGTTTTAGATTTCTTTGCAAATCAGAAGGTGCTACTCCTAAAAAATGAGGAAAACAAACAAACAAAAAAGGCATACTGGAAGACTAACAAAACTACATATCACCTGGGGGAAAAAAAAAAAAAAAGATTTAGATGATGCTGTTTATTTATTTATTTATTTTATTTTTTGTATGTAACTGTCTCTGCACTGGGAAATTATTTATTTGTTTTTAAAACCAAATAAAATATTAATTGCAAAAAATATATTTGAAATTTGAATTCAAACAGCTGGAATGTCTGTACTCTTAAAATATATGCAAAAGTGTTCTTAAGGAGAGAGTGTACAGCAACGCTATAGGGCTTCACTAATTTTGCAGCAAACATTTATTCTTATAAGCAATGTTTTTCTTGGATTTTGCATTAAAATCCTTGGAAGTTTAGAGTTTCTGCTATTCATTAACATTGCAGCACTATGTAAGCATCTCAAATTCTGAAATACTTATTCTGGTGTACTGTCATTGTATTAGCCCCATATCAAAGATGAGGATCTCCCTCTAGTTGAGACATTAGCACCCTAAGAGATACACATGACAAGATAATACGTAGAGAGAGGTATCAAGCTCAGATTTCCCTAGAAGAGTCTGTTAAACAGTGTATTTGCTTAATGGATTACTCAGGCTGGTTTACTAGAACCACTTGTTTAATGGTGACTACTCTGCAAACCACAAAGGAAGCTTCTCTGCAACTTTGGGTCACATCAAGTGACTCAAATTCAGCCATGAGATGAAAGAGAAATCTCGTCATTCTTTTTCAATCACTTAAGTTTCACTTATTTTTTTACTTCTTGAAACATTATTTATTTCAAAGTTTCACAATATCTAATGTAATAAAAATCAACAAAATTACAAAATTAATTGCTCTATACTCCTTTGGCAGTATTTGGGAATCATTCAGACTGGTTTGAGAATGATTCAGATGCCTTCAGATCTGGAAGCATTCCTATCTAGTATTAACTATAAAGTCTTTGGGGCTAACTGAACTGGGAAGATTAAAGTTAAGGAAGATCAATCAAGATTGAGCTCATATTGATTCCAGATTGGTTCCTGTTTTTCATTCTGCAGAAAGGAAATCACAGAGACCTTGCACAGATTTTTCTGATTAGAAACTGGTTGAGGGGGTCAAATTGACATCTTTTTTTTTTTCCTTGTGATGGCCTTTTGTTACATTTTAATGAGCACAAAGGAAATTGAAGGCCCTTGATTGCTGGATACTCCCTTTACCCTAGGAACCCCTCATTCATGTGAAGAAAATCATTATTGTTAAAAGGAACATGGCTGTAAATGTTCAGTCACCACAACGAGGATTGCACAGCCTCCTCTCCTGTGCTTCTTACAATAGTTTAAATAGTACTAAATATGTTAATTGTGTATTTTATGATAGTTACTATAATGAAAGCGAGCATGGGATGCCTCCTGTTATTAACTGGAATCAGTTGCCCCATCTGAGTTCATCCAGAGCACCTGGAGACGGCAGGGCAGCAGTGATGGAGAGAAGAGCTGGATAATACTCTGATGTATTGGAGTTCAAGTGGAAAGAAAAACCACATCTGCCTACAAGAGCATGTATCATGTACCAAACTCTACAATAAGGAAGAATACTGGTATTTTGGCACTGCTGTGAGTAGAGGTCACATCTCGAATTTGTAAGGTAGAGTTTAGGGAGAAATCCTGTGACTGCTGTTTAAGTGCATTTGGTATTTAATGATGTGTTTGTAGAATGTAGTTGCTTCATTTGACTATATTCAAACAGACTGAACCACCAGAAAAATATTCATCCAAAAAATACATCTTTTCTACTACTCTATGCTTGCTTCTAATAAAATGAAGAGTGTTGGTTAAGATTAATAGAGGACTACTCCTCTAAATTTCAGGTCTACCTGTAATGCTCGTGTAGGACTGTCAGTATCCTAAGCCCCCTCCTAAGAGAGGGCTCTTTTAGTTTGAAATGAGACAGATTCTTCCTTACCTTAGTTCAGCCACTATATATCTTTGTGCTTTCTATTGCCTATATGTAAGGAAGCTTGCTTATCTCTTACTCACCTGCAAAAAGATATTATGAAACCTGGAAAGAAATGGGAATAGTAGTTTAAACAGACAACTAAATGCCTTCCTTACGGCATTGTAAGCAAAAGTGACAAGATTTCTTCCTAAACAGTGACTGGAAAAGACCGCAAAATAGCAGGGAGTTCATACACCTACTGCTAAATGCAGCCACAGGGTAATATTTCAAACTGGGTAGAATTGCTCTTCTGTTCTTGTTTTCAGATTTGATGATAATAACTATTACTGTTATGCATTGTCCCATTTTCTTTTAATAACTACAAAAGCATAAAGAGATTTTACTGCATTGATAAATTCAAAAGGAAAGAAAACACAATTAACCTGAGCAAGTTAATCTCTTATACATCTTAATTTAGTATACATTCCTTTCTCTGAGAAGACTTGACCCTTGCATATTAGCCAGTGATTGCAAGGCCTGTGATAAGGAGAGAGACAGATTCATTCAGAGGAGATAAGTGATTCCTGGAGAGCTGGAGGATTTGTAAAATCAGTTCCACATTGAACCTTTTGACTAGTCCTTGAATTAACAGGGGATGAGTTTATAAAGAAAGATTTTTTTTCTCATAAATGAATGAGAAACCACCAAAAATCCAAGAATGCATTTTTAGCTAGAAATAAAGGGAAGAATGGCTTGTTTCTTTTGTTCCCATTCATGGTTCCTTAAGGCATGGTTCTGCCTTAACTTAACTAAAATCAAGCCTTTGGCATTTATCTCCCATTCTGCTCATTCTGTGTCTTTTCTCTTTTTAACCTTGTTTTTTAATGGATTTTCTTTACCCTTTTATACTTTGGGGGAGATAAATCAGGAATGAATTTGGATCCAGTCTTGCTCTGTGTAGATGATGATTGGTATCATGCAAACATCATTTGGAGAAATCGAGCAACATCATTTGGAGAAATAAGAGATGCCAGTCAGGAATATAAATAGGAATTCTCTCAAGAGGGTTACTGAACTAAGACTATAATTTTCTAAATAGTGTGCATGTCCTGAAACAGAATAACTATAATCAGGCCATGAAATATAGTATCTTTTTAATCACATTTTGTTTGTATGTTTTAGGAGATATCTCCCTTCTGAGGATGGAAATAATAGAAGGTATTAGAAATGCCCTAATTTAGTCATGGATTTGTGGTAGTCCTTGACATATGCCTTTGCGGAGTCAGGGCAAATATATGAGACAAAACTCTCACTGTTGTATCGGGTTACAAGTCAGGGATTCAAATTATCTTGAATTCTGAAGTGTTTCTGCAGGACACTTAATTTTAGTGTTAGTTGCAAAGTTTGGTCTTGAACAATATTCTATTGTTCACATCCTCATACGATGGAAGGTTGTTTAAATGGAGTAAAGCGCTTCCAATGAGCACTTCATTTACTTCATTTATACTTCCAGTCATTTACACTCCATTGATTCAAAGGGACTGTTCCAGCAGAGCAGAGGATTGCACTGATGTGCCCCACATGGTGGATCCCCCACATTTGGGCTGCCTGTCACTCACTGCACATAATGGGCAGATTGACAGACCCTTAATGAGAACTGCTTGTAGCAGGCAGCAGTCTAATAAAAGTAATCCTATTTACAGCCTGCCCCGAGATGCTGCTCCAAGTTGAACAGTTCACCTCTGGCCGTCTCCTGGTCTTGTTGCCTTTTCTGCCATTTTCCTTGCATTTAGCTCAAAGGCTCAGATTTTTATTAAAGGGGGGAGCAGAAATAATAATAAAAGGAAAAACATAAACTAAAGCATGTTCTTGAATACGGCAGGAGTCTCACCTCTCTCTGTTTAATGGCAGCACATTTTTGTCTCCCTGTCAGAGCGACAAAGCTGTTCTTATAAACCTGATCTACAATATCACGTATCCTTTGTATGTGCCCGATATTATTATCTCCTATCCATGGGCATTCAATCCTAACTTAATTAACTTGGCAAGCAGAAGTATTGTGCTGTGGCACAGTCAGTGTCTGTTATGCTCACAAACCACCATACCCAGCTGGGTATCAAGACTCTGTAGCTGCCTACACTTACTTTTGATCTGTGTGACATGCAATAAATCCAGTCAGCAACCCCATAGAGTTTGGCTCTACATCACTAATTTCTGAATGGACAGACTGTTTTTTTTTTTTTTTCCCCTGTAGAATTAAAAGCCTTTGCTGCTCTCAAGATAAGCCCAGAATAAACCTTATTTTCACCATTTTATTATATTCCTTGAGCCATTGTGTAGAAGATCAGAAAGAAGGGACTATGAAAAGCCAGTAAGATCTGTTTTAAACATCTACAGTTAGACACATTAACATTCATCCAGTATGGATTCAGATTTCAATTATGTGATTGTAAATACAGAAAAAAAAAAAAAAAAAACTGGTCTGACATAGTTTGACGCTCTAATACGAACAAGAGAGACACTGGGATTGATTGAGTAGATTTTTAATTAAGAAAATGGGCACCCTGAACCTGACCCTTTTTTGAGGTTTGAATGATTTCCAGGAATTAGCATCTCTTCCATTCCCTCTCCACTGATGTTTATTCATCTTCATCACACTCGGATTTGCCAGATTTTAAATGGAAAGGGACATGCTGAAATATGACAGACCTTACAGCATGTCTGGAAAACTAAAATCTCACCAAAACAACGTCTTACTGTGGATTTCTAGGCTATAGCAAATGAAGATTAGGATCTTGTTAGTGATTATCAAAATTCTTCCTTATTTCCAAGATTTTAAATTGATTTTTGGGGACATTTTTGAATGTATAATTCAAAAACTTCATTGAAAAGAACTTTAATAAAAAAAAATGAATTAAAATCAGTGCAAGAGCTATTCAGAGTTCTTATTCTCTATGATAGCTGTGTATAGTGGGTTAATTAAAAGTAAAGGCTAAGAGCTATTTTTCTTTTCCTTTCTTTTCCTTTCTTTCTTTTTTTTTTTTTTTTTTTCCTCCTACAAGAAAATATGCTATAGTTTAAGTGAAAGCAAATGGGCATGTTTACATACACAGATACTTCGAATTGTCAAGCACTGCTTGGTATATCTACATCTATTTGTAGGACAAGACAAAGTTAGTATGTCTTAAAGAGAAAACTATTCATTACAAAATTGCTCTTTAAACTTTTGACATCACAACAATTTAACAAGCTGAATTTTCTTTTACTGAAATTAATCTTTGTAGTTTCACCCGTATGACTAGAATGCATATGTGAATCCATATATCAAATTAAGAACATTAATTCCTGCAACAACCTGATTGTAAAACTCAAATATCATGTTAATCATTGTAATAGCCATCTAAGTTAAGCTAGACGTAGCTTGGAGTCACTTTTTTCCCCTCAATCTCTCAACTAGAAATCTGTAGAAGTAGTTTACATGTCAGTTAATTTCTAAAGGTTTCTAAAGGTTCTAAACTGGGAAACTTTAGGCTGGTCCGCCTCACCTCCATCCCTGGAAGGTGATAGAGCAGCTCATCCCAGAGACCATCTCTAGGCATGTGAAGGAAAATAAGGTGATCAAGAGTAGTCAGCATGGATTCACCAAGGGGAAGTCGAACCTGACAGCCTTTTACGATGGGATGAACGGCTGGATGGATGACGGGAAAGCCATGGATCTTGTCTGCCCTGACTTCATCAAGGCTTTCAACACCATCTCCCATAACAACCTCATGGAGAAGCTCAGGAAGTGTGGACAGGGTGGACAGGACAAGTGGACAGTGAGGTGGGTTGACAACTGGCTGGATGGCAGAGGTCAGAGGGTGGTGATAAATGAGACCGAGTCTAGTTGGAGGCCTGTGGCAGGTGGTGTCCCACAGGGATTAGTACTGGGCCCCGTGCTGTTCAACTTGCTCATCAGTGACTTGGATGAGGGCATAGAGTGCACCCTGCGGATGATACCAAACTGGGTGGAGTGGCTGACACTCCAGAGGGCTGTGCTGCCATTCCGAGGGACCTGGAGAGGTTGGAGAGGTGGGCAGAGAGAAACCTCATGAGGTTCAACAAGGACAAGTGCAGGGTCCTGCACCTGGGGAGGGATAATCCCAGGTCCCAGTACAGATTAGGGGTTGACCGGTTTGAAAACAGCTCCGCGGAGAGGGATTTGGGAGTCTTGGTTGAGAACAAGTTACCCATGAGTCAGCAATGAGCCCTCGTGGCCAAAAAAAGCCAATGGACTCCCGGCTGCATCAGGAGGAGCTGCCAGCAGGGCGAGGGAGAGGATCCTGCCCCTCTGCTCAGCTCTGGGGAGACCCCACCTGGAGTACTGGGGGCAGTTCTGGTCTCCCCAGGACAAGAGAGATGTGGAGCTTCTAGAGAGGGTCTAGCGTAGAGCAACAAAGATGATTAAGGGACTGGAGCATCTGTCGGATGAGGAAAGACTGAGTGAGCTGGGCCTGTTTAGCCTAGAGAGAGAAAACTGAGAGGAGATGTGATCAACACGTACAAGCAGCTGAGGGGAGAATGTAGGGAGGATGGGGCCAAACTCTTCTTGATGGTGGACAGTGGTAGAACAACGGGTGATGGGTACAAGTTGAAACACAGGAAGTTCCATCTCCGTGTGAGGAAGAACTTCTTTTTTGTGAGGGTGACAGAGCCCTGGAAGAGGCTGCTCAGAGAGGCTGTGGAGGCTCCTTCTCTGGAGACCTTCCAACCCCGCCTGGCTGCCGCCCTGTGCCCCGTGCTCTGGGTGTCCCTGCTGGAGCAGGGGGTTGGACTCGATGATCTATAGAGGTCCCTTCCAATTTCAACCGTTCTGTGATTCTGTTTAGTTTCCAGCATGATGAGGTATGAAAACAGGTGCTGGTGCAGAACGGTTGCTTTCCACTAAGTGAAAGTCAATGTCATACATTTGCCCTGTCTTTCTCCATAGTTTAGTCCTATGATATCCGGGTCTTCAAAGCTGTCTCTGAGTAGGCCTCTATGAAAGGGAAAACCGAACAGGTCTGACCTGTGGTAACTCTGGAACTAGAGGTTATCTGTAAACATATTTAGAGGAAACTTCATCCGTCACTAAATAGGTTGCATATGAATCGCCTGAGATCCGAAAGTCGTACAAATGCTTTGTTTTGGCTCTGCACCTGGGCCTTCTACACTCTCTTTGGTTAAGGTCCTCTCTGTCTCACTCTATATGAAACAAAGTTATGCCCTAAGAGTCTTAAAAATGAGCTTCATGACACACATCACCACCATGCCTTCAGCTGGAAAGTAGTCGTGAGGAGTAGCGCTTAGTTCGACTTCCAGTATCTCAAAGCAGTATAGTTTATATTAAGCCTGGCATCTGGTATTTCTGCAGAATTCTTCAGTTCATATTTCCTAGTAAGAAACAAAACCCAAAATGCTGTTTTTCTTCTTATCCCTATAAAAAATAGTTGGCATGGTTTCCTTTTGTTTACAGATTTGCCCTTGCACCTATACAAAGCAGCAAAAAGAAGGAAATGTAACACTACTACGCTATTATGATCTAGGCCTTTCATTGCTGCACTGGAGAAAATTAGTGTCATGGTGATGAAATCCAGCTCCATCACTATTTCAAGTGATGCACTAGTAGCCATGGCAACAAGGTATTCCCTTCCAGTAAATGCCTGTAATGGGGCTTTTAAGATTGTACATCAAAGGCAAAGCATAGCGTTGAATCACCCTTAAGCAAGTACTGACTTCAAAGCAGAAAGGTCAGAACAATAGGTTATTCATAAACAGAGAATAATTCTTTTCCAATTTAGAAGCTTTTCTTTGGGATATGCTCCGAGATAAAAGTGGGAGCGATATAGTGCATAGAGCACTACAGTCACATGCTCTCAAGTTACTGGAGAGCCTCCTACAGTCAGTCTCTTGACTTTCTCTCTGGTTTCTGCTACTCTCCATGGGCCTGCTGTGCACTGCTCATCCCTTTGAGCTCTATGACAGTCCATGTGATTTACTCTGACAAGGAAGAAGGAGGTTTACAAAGATTATAGGACTCGAAGGCAGTTAAATAATTTATATAGATGGTCTCAGTGTTCCATTGTAGAAAGATATTCTGCTAAATGATAAAATGTTAACACCGAAATAAAAAGGTTGTTGGCATAATGGGTGTTGAAGGAAAAAAAAATAGACCTTGAAAATGGCTCTAAAAGAAAATAAAAAGCAAATAGATATTCATGTCTCAGGAGTATCAGTGTTTTCCAGGGAATAGAGAACTTATTGACAATTAATTTCACAACCCCTCCCCAAAACATGAGCTGAGGAAAATTCCCTTCTTAAAGGGGATTTTTTTACACCATTTATATAGTACTGAGTGTCTGTCCTGAAAACTGAACATCCACATATTTTTCCATTGCAAAATATTTTTGTTAAATGCTATGGGAGCATTTATTTTATTGTCTGAACTACTTTCATTTTTTAACAGTCGTAATGTAATATTCTTTTTTGTGTGATGATTGTAAGAACTAGGTCATGACACTGATGTTTCAGAGGATATTAATTAACAATAACTATAGAGACTATAATGAACCCAGAACAAGAAGTATTTGGCTGAATATCTGGAAAGACTTCCACATAGACTTCAGTAATTTTGTGATTGAATTCCTCATTCAGCAGGTACTTGAAATGTAGATAATTTATTTAAGGGAAGCTCTGTATATGTTTGTGTGTGTGTGTGTGTGTGTGTGTGTGTGTGCACGCTTGTGTATATATTGTGCACACCTGTGCATGTGTAGGATGAGAATCTACCATTATTCAGAGAAGATCCAGGTAGGGGCAGAAGAATAATACGAGAATTGAAGTTACTGTTTTAAAATCCCAAATTTTAGAATTGGGAATTTAGAATTTGGGGAATTTCAAATTTTCAAATTTGGGAATCTTATCTCACTACATTGGATGTTGAATCTGGAAACTGCATAACTACTTAGTAAGAAACACTACTAGATTGCTGGGTTACACTTTTTTGTTGTCAATATGTTGGAGGAAACAATTTTGAATTAGCCATAATTTGGTAAAGATAATATAAGATAATATAATAAAGATAGCCATGATTTGGTAAAGATTTTCTATTTTTAATTCACTTCACTATTAAGACTAAAGGATGGTGGGATATTTGGGGGTGTTAGATGGAAGGGAAAAATCATGAAAAAAATCCCAAAATTTGGGGTGGGCTAGTAGCAACAATAGTATCAAAAATAGTATCAAAAAATAGTATGAAAGAAAAGGAAGATTAAATCAGAATGATGTGGTACTTTTCTGTGAATGTCAGATGGAGCTTCCTAAAAGCAACATCTAGTAGAGTCTCGTGGGGTCTCAAAAGCCAAAGTGACATGAGCAGCCTGTATCTCAAAAGACAGTGAAATGTAAGTGTTTTGTGTCTGCTTATTCATTGGTCTTGGAAAACAGTTCAGGTCTTCCATTCCAGCTTTTCATAGTGTCAATTTATTTACTTAGTTTCAGTCTCTAAACTGGGTTTTCCTTGCCCCATCTCCTGCAAAGGTCGCACACATGTGCTCAAAGCTTAGTTTAAAATGAGATTTACATTCACTGCTCACTAATTCTCTCAGCTGTGTGTGGAGTTTTTCTTGCATGTGTGTGTTTTTCTTAACCAGAGGAGATGAGAAGACAATTGATTTTCTGAAGGTTAATACTTCACACTGCTAAGTCACCAAACCTGTCGAAAAAAAAAAAAGGAAAAAGTTCCATTTGAACTATTTAGACAATCTATTTCAATACAGAATATTAGATATTGAGAAGTCAGACACTCATCTTCTTAAAAGCTTTCATTCAAAGCAAATCATGTGCTATTCAGTACTACTCAAAATTGTGGTCATTTTGTCCCTGTGCAGGGGCTCCTGCAGGTTATGCAGGACTACAATTATCGAATTGTAGTCCAATAATTGCACACGCTTATTGCTGTTTGTCTGCTTCTCATTTGAGAAACGAGGCTTAATTAGAATTCTGAGTGTATTCCATTTGTTTCACAGAAAAAAAAAAGCTGCCAAGCCTAAGATCTGACATTCAAAACAAAATCAATACTTTTGTAGAACATTTAAACATCTCAGGTAATATCACAGGACTAAAGTAATTTGTGTCATGTGCAAATCTCTAATTAGAGATGCGACAGGAGTAAGAATTGCATTTCTTCATTATTCAGTCTGTGCTTTACTCTTCTGCTCATACCAGGCTATTGATTAAATGTTCATGTTTATTATAGTTTTCTCCCTCCAACCATGAGTGTGAGAAATGGGAGTTAAGGATAGATGAAAAATTTTCATTCTTTGTCAGGTATAAGAGGCACTCGAGGTCAAACACAGATAAGGAGAAGGGGAGAAAATGAAAGGTTTTGTTTAGTTAGGAGTGAGATACATTTGAGTTCCATTTCCGTAAATATTTCCTGAATTTCTATCAAGGGCATTAGGCATCGGTGTAGTTCTTACCATGGTAAATGAGTTAGATTCCCTGAGCTCATGGTATTTGGATCTAGGAGTTTCATTAGTATGAGAAAAAAAAAAAAAAAAAAATCATAGAGCCAAATTATGAAAGCTCATTTAGATGGCCAAGATAGCTCACTGTAGGTGTAGCCCTTTTTCTCCCAATAGAGCACTTCATGGATTAAAATACAATTCAGCACAAAAAAAGGACTGGCAGACCGCAACAAGTCGCATTGTTCTGCTTTAACAACTGTCAGACTTCTGGTTATAGACTTCCAGTGCTGGAGTCCTATGCAGTAATTTCAGTGGAGTTCCATTTATTCTCTCTGTAAAAAAGACTTTCCTCATGTCCAGCATGTCCGCAGCTGAAATTCATTATTTCTTGTCTGTTCCACCTTGGACATAGAACACAGATTCCCTTTCTCTCTGCTGTGACTTTAATGTATTAGAAGCCTATTACCCTGTCCTTACTAAATACTTAGAATATGGATCTTCCTGATTTCATTGAAATTTCTATATTAGAAATCTCATTGCCAAATAGAGACAGGTAAACCTATCCACAGAAAGATTGGAATCTTAAGTGGAATGAATCAAGTTAATCTAGGTGAGGCTAGGCTTAAGTATTTTGTTTAAGAGGGCTTTAAAGGCTTTATTTTGTGTGAAAATAAAATTCTGAAAAGATAGAGGTAGAAATAGTAGAAAAAGTATAGTTACATAGGTCATCTTCCGGTTGTCTGCAGATGAAAGTCAAGAAATGAACAAATAAACCCAGGGGCATCTTAAATCATTTTGAAGAGGTCAGGTATCAAACATAGAGCTAAGCCCATTTGTTTCAAAAGGAGCCGAATGGCTGTTTCTGAGGGAAGAACAGAATAGAAGGATAAATACGCTGTCAGCAATAGGAGACAGGAAAAACACAGCTTCTTTCATCAGACTTTCTTATGATTTAGAAGCCTAAGCCTTACCACCCCTACCTGACGTGAAGAATGCTCAGAAAAATGTTGAAATTATTTGCTGGATTTGTCTTCTGGTTAATGTTTTCTAGAAACATATGTATGTGTCTGCAGCCCTAACAGAAAACATAAGCCATGTCTGGAGTTGAAGTTTGTAAATGATAAGTAGCCTATTTAGTTGCCAAATTAGCATACTAAATAACACTAGGCCCTTGAAGGGTGGACAACTGGAAGAAATATTAAGTTAGTGGTAAAATTGAATGCTTCGAGAGATGGGGTGGCCAAACAAGAGCCAAAAAGTCATATAGAGGCATTAGGGTCTAAACTCAGAGCGATATAGCTACATCAGCACAACATTACAGCTAGGATAATTAGCATTAGTTCTCTGAAATGAGAGTTCACTTCAGAATAGCTTGTCAGTGTTACTTCAGAAGTTTCTGCACTTGTGGTCGAGACACCATTAAAACTAACTGTGCTGACTGAGGCTTCATAGGAATAAATAGAAACATTAAATTTAAGAAATAGAAAAAGAAATGTAAGTTGTGTTCTGGAACAAGAATGTTAATGTATGTTGGAAATGTGCGTTAAGACATAGAGCCCTATCAAGATGAATTTGTCCCAGTTCTTAATCCTAGTCTTCCCAAATTCAGAAATAGTTCTAAAATTAATTTTTTGAGTTTGAAATATCCAGTTTTCTGGAATTCCATTATATTTTCTGATCAATTTGAATAAACAAAATTAATGGATGATAATATGTGAATGCTACATGCATATCTTTTATTGTAAGGACGCAGTGGGTCAGAAATCTTTTTAATTTTTGTACAGTAACATGTACAGTAAAATCATTCTCCATCACCAGTGTTCTAATTGAATTGCAATACAAATGTTAAATACAAGGATTTATGCAGTTTCCCATCCTAACACTGATTTTGTTCTTTTAAGTGTGAGAGGGATGATGGAGTTCACAGCTGAAATTTTCTTCACTGTCTTTAAAGAAAGTGTCCTTAATACCCCTGTGTTTACGAGAAGTGCAATATATAAGGAAGGTATTCTACCAAAAGAGGGATCATAGAAAAAGGTAGAAATTTGTTTATGAGATAAGTGGGAGTAAAGGCTGCTATTCTTTCAAGGGAAGTGAGGATAGAAAAAGGAAAACTAAGGATTTTTTTTTTCCACCAGAGGTAATATTTAATAATAAGCAGCAGAAAATTTGAAGCTTTGAGAGTTTTATTTGTAGGATTCTTTTTGTATAAGATGAAATTTTATAAGAATGAATATTATGGAACAGATTTCTGGCATATATTTGCTGATAATGGAAATAAGGCTGGTCTATTCATTGAGGTTATACACTGAACAGGTCTGCACTGTATTAAAAATTACTGAGTCTTTTCAGAACTAAGCTAATGCACTGCATGTAGCCATTCATGTTCTACTAACCATTAAACTAAATAGGATACTATTTCATGCATGATTTCGCTCAGTTAGCTGAAGAATGCAGTAGTGGGTCCAGAAAGGTGATGGGTAAAAGTGGAAATAAAAATCCTTTTGTTGGGTGGCATTTCCCTATGATTTTAAATGTCTTATGAAGAGATCATTATGGATACCACATTCATGTATGCCAAAAAAATCTTAACAGATGCTTCTGTCCTTGATTTTGATAACACAGCTGCTTATATCCCTAGCAGCAGGAAAGGAAAAGATTGAAAGTGTCTACTGATGACCTCAGAATCCGGATTCACAGGTAAGTAAATTCTTTAAGTCTCCTTGAAAACACTAATGAGCAAAACCCTATAGCTAATGACAAACTGAAAATGTGGTTTGCTTGAAGATATCTATCATCTTTCCATTTATCTTTGGATATGAAGTGTGGTATTCGTTGTGTGCAAATCTAATGGGACTGCTTTGGTACTTCAGTAAACGGAAAGTAGTCTCTGCGCTGAAACATTATGTAGATCTAGATGATACTTACTAGTTCTAATGTGCACTACCATCTTGTTTATGCTTCTTTGCTGTTATAATGCTCCTATTTCTAATTGTTTCCTTGTTTTGCAACTGAGCTTGTAGCCAATTTTTTTTTTTTTTTCACACTGTGGCTGTTGAATCACAGAGTCAACTAAATTATTTTGAAGGAACTCCTAAATTCTATTCAGTTCTTGTTTTGGTCTTTACTCATCTCAATAGTTTGCTCAGTATTTATCTCTTTAGGTGATGAAAGTGCATTTCTTTTCAAGATGCTTTTATATACTCTACAGCTATTGAACTGACTTCAGTTTATATGAATACACCATATATGAGTTTAAAAAGCTTGTGTAAGGTAACATAACAGCTATGATAGCATGTAGCTCACTAGGTTAACTGTCAGGAATTGCCCTGGCTAATGAAGGGCAGGCTTGACAGTGTCAGATGAGTTATGGTATGTCTTTTATTCTATTATCAATAACCAAGTTAATGGTTTAAAGTAAGGTCATGCATGTCTGTGTGAATTGCATAGGCAGTTCTTGGGTATCTCTTCAAGCTTGAGAACATTTATGTAGGCCTAGGGATTTAAGTGAAAGTTATGTCATATTAACTCTTTCTTTAGTGTCAGGCAATAAGGGGAGTCAAATCCACATGTAGCCATTGCTGTAAATATACACAGGAAATCATTCTTTTGTATTACACATTACAGCTGCAACATTAAAAGCACAAATAATTTGATGAAGTTATATTCAAGTAAGGCATTTTGCTGTTCAAGAGCACTAAAAAAACCCTTAGCATGAACACTTAATAGAATTTTATGAGACTGACTTCATCTTATAATGCATTTAAATCATCTCAGAAAAGGAATTTTGAATTATACTATAAAGAATCCTTAACAGGAAAGCTTTAATGTATTATACATGTGATAGTATCAGTGGCAAACCTCAGTGTCTTTCCTTCCACATTTAGATATCCCAGAGGAGACTTCAGTAGACTGTGCCACGTAAAAGTATCACAAGAGATACCAAAATTTTAAGGGACATCATCACAGTTAACACAAAGAGCTCTCACCATTTCCTGGCTTAAGAACTCTTTCATAATGCTTTCAGTCGGAGATCATAGGAGGCTGAAATATTTCTGCATAACTTTTCTACAACTGTAAATTGTATTCTGTACTAGAATTCTATCTATTTCATTGCAATCAAACTTTTTTTTCTTTTTTTTTTAATTGTTAAAGGTTCTTTTCAAACCCTTTTTACCTTTTAAAGGGATTTCTTTTCAAGAGATAATATTATACCCAATTAATTCTATCACACTCCCCAAGACATTGGAACTGAAACAGCTTTAGAGCTGTTTAGACCTGTTGCCTAATGTATCTCTGAGGTGGCAATACAAGATTTTTTTGCTGAATTTGTCAGCAGCCGTGATCTTTATTCTTTTTTTTTTTTTTTAATAATTTGAGGATATATTTAATATATTTACCACCAAAAGCTTTCCATGCCACCTAAGAAGCTTCGCACAGCATCACTTTACCTCTCTGAAGAGTGCAGAATTTACAGCTTACTAAGACTGGCAAAGGTTTTCTGCTCTCATTTCCTTTTGTACTTGCAGTATTAACAAATCACTTAAGCGTAATTCCCACATAGCATTTGTGCACTTAACAAACTAATAGAACAATATAACATAGCAATACTACTGAAGATTGCCCTACAAATTAGCAAAAAGACAATCAGTTGGCTTTGAGAGTCAATTTAAATGAGGACAACAAAACAGTCTTTATTTCTTTAAAGGGGCTAATCAAGAGATAAATGACTGCAAAAAGAGAGAAACTATTCAATGTGTGGTTTCCAGGGAGTTGCTGGAATATGTATGAGCTGACAGTGGAAGATCACTACGGGATGGCTGATGGAGAATGAGCAAGAGATTAAGACAGGAAGAAGAAGATGGATTGTAAAGTCTATCAAAAGGCAACATGTAGCCTTGTGCTGGCACTGCAGAACTGATTACTGTCTTGCACTACTTACAGACTTATGTAAGAATGGGAGATACTCAGTTCCTCTAAGTCCATTAAGCAGCATGCTCTGGAAAAGGGGGAATACTAGATTGGCAGAGTATTAAGCATCATAACCCCTGTCTACCAAGAAATGCCATTCCTAAAAAAGAGGCAGTAGTCCTTTATAAGGAAAAGAAAGTTTTCTGTATATCAGTGGAAGCAGGAAACAATACTCTGAGCAAGTATAAATCCTTCTTCAAGTCCCTCTCTGGAACTGCTTAGAAAAAACTTCAGATGCATCAGTCTGATCATGAAAAACACTCAGGAGAGTATTACCAGAATCTGTTTTAGAGATCTGACATAGTCTTTGGAAAGAGAAAACTTGAAATCCTGACATTCTGGAGAAGTCATCTTACTATGGGGTACATCTTAGACTAGATCAAGAGTGCAATTTTGAAAAGAATATCTAGTTGTCCCTGTTTATCGTATATCTCATGGCAGAGTGGAACATGCAGACTGGATTACTTTTGGATAAAACTAATCCTTAAGTAGTGCCTCAGTTTACTAGTGAGCTCACTGTCCATAGAACCAGACCACAGTGTTTTGAAAGTAAAACTGCTGAGACAAATCTACTCCGATTAGCCCTACTATATGCCAATATAGGCATAGCCATATGCTGCCTAAAAAGTAAAAGTGGCTAGCATTGACACCAAATTCAAAGGCCTAAGGAGGTGTAAGTTCAAAATATCAAACTGCACTTTCTACTTCACTTGTACAGAAGTCATTTCATGTTCATCCACTCTTAGTCTGATCTCATTCACTGGCTGCACTTCTGATAGTTGGCTTGGTCCTATTTTATTCCTTGAGTTGCCTGTAGTAAACTTTGATCCTGTAAACTTTTGGACAGAGAACATTTTACTGTTTTGAGTTCTAGAGCATCTATCACCAGAAAGCCTAGGATGCAACTGAGATGCTATTTACCCTACATTATATGAAAACTTTAACTAGTTATGGTCAAAAGCTCCTTTGGGGCAAAAATCTAATCACTGTATACAAATACCTCAAAGGAAGGAGTGAGGAGGATGGGGCTGGCCTCTGTTCAGTGGTGGCCACCGATAGAACTAGACGTAATAGCCACAAATTGAAACACCTTAAGTTCCACAGAAACTTGAGGAAAAGTTTCTTGCCAGTGAGGGTGACAGAGCCCTGGAAGAGGCTGCCCAGAGAGGCTGTGGAGTCTCCTTCTCTGGAGATCTTCCAAACCCGCTTGGACGCAGTCCTGAGCCACCTGCTCTAGGTGACCCTGCGTGTGCAGGGGGGTTGGACTAGATGATGTCTAAAGGTCCCTTCCAACCTTAAGGATTCTATGATTCTATGCTTCTATATATAAATAAATAATTAATTGTAGGTTGACATTTTGACCATCTAATCAAAACCAGTTCAGATATGATTATTACAGAAAAAGTAAGGAATAATATTGCGGAAAAAAAATCACAGTATGAACAATATAGTTACAATTGCCAAACACATACTTCCCAGAAGCTACCCCTTTTCTTTTTTATGCTTACCCTTGGTACTACCCCTCTGCATTCTAATGTTTATGGCTTCAGTCTGGTAGGTCAGTCATCAGCATCCATAGCCTGTGTCTTGGGAAAAATTATTGTGATGACAATGGTGGTTTCTTTGTTCTCAGTCTGTTTTTTTTTTTTTTTTTTAAACTGCCAAACCTGTTTTTTTTCTCATCTCCAGGTCTACATGAACACCATTTTCTACCATCCCATGTCTGTACCCTCTGCACCATGTCCTGTGTCTTCACTTCTTAAAGCCACTGATGCCATACCAGGTCTGCATTTCTATGCTGTTAATCATTACATTACCTATAACGATCTACTTATACACAGATAACTGTCTCACTTCTATCTATAAGCTATCATTGTAGCGTGCAAAACATAGTAGCCTAATAGTTAGAATATTTATTTCAGGTAAACCAGGTAAGATAGAGCTCCAGGCAAGTCAAAACGTGTTCAAGCAGAGTAAGCCTGACAAGCCACATTCCTTAGGCCTTGCAATCTCTTAGTAGCAGTAACAAGACAGTATTTTCAGGCCAACAAATGTTATTCACATACAACCCTATTATTCTTAATAACTCCATGAACATTTTAGTACATTTAGTCTTCAGGATGGTAGAGTAAAAAAACCTTCAGTATACAATTTTACTACTTTTTTTGTCACTTCTGAAGTGGACATATGAATCTTGGAAAGCTCATCTGCCACAATGAAGAAAGGAAAAGTCTGGAATCGCATAATCCTAAATGGAAATAAATCTGGCCTAATCAGGGATGCTACCCCAGCTCTGTGCCATAGTCAGAGGAAAAAAAATATCAGTTTTTTTTTCCCTCTGGCCAGCTGTTCCTTTGCATGTGATTGCTTGAAATATTTCCCTTCAGGCTTTTGCCTAGAGGTTCCTAGTCTTGGGCTTCTTTGCTTGTGTAGTTGTTGCCTCAGGGACACCGTGAGGCTAAATTTATTAAGGCTCATAAAGTGTTCAGATGTAATAATGAGAAAGGCTGATAAAAGTATTGCCAAAAGTACAAGGTAGATACATTATCCAAGGCTACGGAATCAGCTGTATAGAATACATTTGTGACAGATAGAGCTTGTGTTCCCCTGAGTTACTCACTGGTAAAATTCACCACTGTGTAATCAGTTCTGTAGACTATCAATTGACTACTTAAATGCTTTGGGGAGAGTATCATAACTAATCAGTGAATCATTTATTTACAAATAGTTTTCTTCTCTTGAGCAGCTGCAATGTTGATTGATCTGAGGCTCTTGTTCAGATAGTGAGATAAACCTACATTCATTAAGTGTTGCTGCAAAGGCTGTTGAAGTCAATGAATCTCTTAATTGACTTCCTTAGGCTTTGGAACAGCTTTTATTTCTATAATCTCTAGCAGCCTTCAAGAAACATTTTTTTTTACTCTATTACTCTATTGCAAGAAAGAGGAGAATCTCTGAAAAACCTTTCTTTTCTCATTGTAAGCCAACAGAAACATGCAGTGGCCTGGGGAACACTGAAGATATAAATGGAACTGAGAACATGCATGTGTGGAGAGAAGAAAAGAGGACAATTCCAGGGTAAGTAATCAAGGATGAAATAACATATAGCATATACGCTGAGGAATAAAATTATTTAAATTAAATGCAGAACCCTAGAATATCATGTAGGCAGGTGTGACATAGACAGCATCACACAATACAAAGACTTTTCAAATGACTTACCTTTTCTTATCTAACAATCACACATAATATTCCTCTAATTTCTTGTAATTTGACTCATATTTAGATTTATTCTTTTTTCATTGTGTGTGTGTGTGTGTTTTTTTGTTTGTTTGTTTTTCTGTTTGGAGGCTTGAAGAAGCTTTTACTCTTTTTTTTTTTTTTTTTTTTTTTTT
>VZSV01000045.1:2028208-2062508 GCA_013398735.1 Nothocercus julius
ATTCTTATTTGTGAAATAGGAACTTTCCTTTGGAAATAATTTTTTGAGTATTAAATGGCTAAAATCATGAAAGGTATTTACAAAATATCACAACATTATTAGGAAGGGGTAAATAGGGAAATAACAGAATTTAATATTGGAAGTGATGTTGTTTATAAATGGTAACAGCATTTTAGAAGCCAAGTGGATGGACTCATGCCATCATACACAGCAAATGAGTTAGAGTCCTGACAGGAAAAAATTGTTTTTTCAAAAGAAAGAAGACCTGTTGAATATATTTAGCTTCTGAATTCCTAATGTGTATGTAGAAAGGGCAGGAATGAACCACGCAGAATCACAGAATAGTTGGGATTGGAAGGAACAGCTGGAGATCATCTAGTCCACCCTGCCTAGATACTACTAGCCACAGGCCTCCTGCTAGACTCGGCATCACTGTTCACAACCCTCTGAGCTCTGCCATGTGGCCAGTTTTCAATCCCCCTGTATCTCACTCTTCTCCCCTCATCTATCCAGCCAGTCATTCCAACATAGAAAACTATCAGGTTTGCTAAGTGTGATTTCCCCCTTTGGGAATCCGTGTTGACCACTCCTGATCACCTTCTTATCTTTCACATGCTTAGGGAACTTGTCCATCACCTTTCCAGGGATGGAGGTGAGGCTGAGTGGCCTGTAGTTGCCTGAGTCTTGCCTTTAGCCCTTTTTGAATGGTGGAGTGACACTGACTTTCTTCCAGTCCTCAGGCATCTTTCTTGCTCTTCATGACCTTCCAAAGATGATGGAGAGTGGCCTAGCAGTGATGTCTGCCATCTCCCTCAACCCTTGTGGGTGCATCCCATCAGGGCCAAAGGACTTGTGGGTGTTAAGTTTTCCTAAATGATCTCTAACTCGATCTTCCTCAACCAACAGCAAGTCCTCCTTTCTCCAGACTTCCTCTCTGGTCTCCAGGGTCCAGGATTCCTGAGTAAAAACTGAAGCAAGGAATAAAGTCAGTATCTCTACCTTCCCTGTATGCATCATCACCAAGCCCTTGCACGATTCAGTAATGGGCCCACCTTTTCCTCAATATTCCTTTTCTTACTGATGTATTTAAGAAAACTTTCTTGCTGTCCATGATAACCCTGCGAAATTTAATTTGAAATGGGACTTGGAAAATGTATCGACAATGTGTACCTTGGCAGGTCTTAAGTAAGTATTTTGCAACCTATTTTCCTTCTTCCTTTATGTGTCTATGTATAGGATGCTTTCAGAGGCTTTTCAGTGCTGCTCATTGTGTAATTTTTTTGAAATTAAACCTTATGCTTTTAATGTTAAGTGCCATTACTGAGCAGGATAGATCTTCTCTGAGCTTTCTCATATGGCTGTCATTGAAGCCTAAAATATTGCCAGGCATGGAAGAAATTAATCTTATGATCCATTTTTATCATTTTACTCATTAGCAATTCCGCTGATGGACCTCAGATACTACAAAAGAGAAGGAAGAATTTTCACTTGCAATTCAGAGGATTGATATATCTGCTTGTAAAGATAAAATATTGCTGTGTTGGTCTTCATGGACATTAATAGTGAGGAGGAAGCTATCAGAAACACTAGGTGCTTATTGGTCCCAGGATTGTAAGATTCAGCTCTATCACCTCCATCTGGGGATCGCTACTAATTCTACTACTACCTCATTTCAGTAACTCCACATAAGCTGCTTCCATCTTAGTTTTTTTTCTGCATATAGCTGGGTGAACTGTTTACTTATAGGAAGTTTATTAATCATAAGTGATTCAAAACAGTTTGTATTCCTTTTGGTTAATCATGGTCAACTCCTACTAAATTTAATGAGAGACTTTGTAACTGAGAACAGGATTTGGCCTTAGAAATGGCAACTCCAACAAAGAAATGACTCTAGTACAATTAGGACAATTTCTCAGTAATCTCCAGTATTTGTGAAATGCTTTAAGATTAAAGGAGCTGAAAGCTGTAGAAAATGGAAGACAATGTAAGAGATGTGAATATGAACATCTTTAAAATAGTTATAAATGGGAAGAATTGAGAAAGAGAGCAACTATCAAACCCCTTGTACTTTGAGGCTGGTCAGATCAGATCAAATGACATCAAGTGACACTGCAAATCAAGTCACTGTGGATCATGTGTTCTTGGTTGAGCATGTTTCTTAATAACTGAGCACTTAGGAGGCCCTAGAGAAGTAAAGGCTATTTTTTAGAAACAGTTGCTCAGTTATGTTGTAGTCTAGGCACATATTCAACTTGTCTGAGGAAGACTTGCTTTTTATGTTACACCAATTTACTTATTCAGAATCATTTCTTCACCTTTTAAGATTGTAAAATATATTTGAGAGAAATGCAAAATCTGAAGGAGCTAATTTTGTTGCTTGGGCTGTTATACATGGAAAAATTCATGATCACTTCTGATATTTCATTTTGTTGCATATAAATCCAAATATCATCTCAAAGCCAGGCATAAACCTAACTGAAATACTGTTGCTCTGTGGATCCACACAAAGGATATACAGAGGTTTTCTATTTAGCACTCAGTAATTATGAAATGACTGTGTATTTAGTATTCCTATTATGCAACCATCAGTTACTACTCATTGTTATTTAAATTCAGTTCCTCTTAGAAACCGTGACTTTAAAGATCCTATTAACTTTGGAGAGAATATCTCTATTCAGTACCTAAAGGAAAAGCATGCTCAAAATGTAAGTTTCTCAAATGCCATACAAGCTGTTGTTTTTACTTCACATGATTTTAACTAAAATTTGTCAAAAGACCTGAGGTAACAATCTATTATTTAAATAAGAAAAAAAGGCTGAGAATGAAACATAGGCTTTGAATTCTCCTTATCTGTGGTTGCTCATGTTTAACATTCAGTGCTTGTAATAGTCAAATTCCAAAGATTGTTTTTCACCCTATCAGGGAAATTGGGCAAAAATGGATGAGATGTTTAGGTTACTTAGGGAAGGATTTCAGTGATAAGCCCTTGTGTGCTTAAATGTGCATCTGGACAATACATTTTACAACCTACCTTAAGCGATGTGGTAGATGCTCTTGAAGTAAATGATAAATCTTTGTTAAACAGAAAAGACTGCATGAACAAAGCTAACTCAAAGCCCCCCATTATGTGCATAACAGCATATGAAGAGTGTGAGCATTGTTCACTACTGCTAGAGAGACTATTTAAAACAGCTCACACATACTGCACTACTTTGTTGTCTTTTTTTGCCATCAAAACAGAAGAAAAAATAAAGCCATTTCACATATAGAAGTAGATGCAAGATCGAGATGAAAGGAAATGAAATTGTCCCAGTATTACTGTCTTTGACAACTGTCACTTCAGCAAGACCTGAACTTCTGTAGCATGATTAACAAATCTTCATGGTGTATCTTAACTTGCCATTTTTGCCTAGCTGAACTATCCATACAACTGCACAAACCTTATAATACCGCCTTATCTTCAAGAAGACTCTAGAATAGGACAAGCGCATCTTGGGCAATTGCACTAGATTCTATCAACTATTATTTAAACATTCTTGCAATTTGATGGACCTGAGGATGTAGCACTAAGTATGGCACCTGCCTGGGATCTGAACCACCCTTTGGAGATATCCATTTGCTGAGAGGGGAAGAGTATGGACACCATAATCTCAAGTATGTCCTTCAGGTATTGTAAATTATTTGATGAAACTATAGGAAAAAAAACATTTCAAGAGTCACAAGGAGAGGGCAGTTTGCTAGGAATTCTTGACTGTTAGGAGTCCGGTTAGGAGATGACAAAGGCATCTGATATTAGGATGGAAATTCAGATACCTGGATAGGCCACAAACGTATGAGCCCTTTCATATAAATGGAATTAGCTTCTTTGTTTCCATATATGACCTTTTCTGAGTCATTATTTCTATCCTAGTCTAATCAGATAAGATTACACATAACTTTATCCATATGAAGAATTCTTAGCTTCAAAGCTAGGCTCTCTCTTTAGTTAGTAGAAAGACAGAGGCATTTTTAGGATACATTTTGGTAAGTCTGAGATGGAGATGATTTGCTCAGTTTGCATTACCTGTCTCTAAATAGCCTATTGCATGTGTTATTTAAATGACAAAGCTCGACTAATTCTGTAAGATAAACGAAGCTGCAAAAAACTCCCCATATTTAAGTTCAAGTGAATACTTATCAAACTACATTGAAGATGGTATTTTTTTAAGAGTGGATATAAAATTTTTGGTACAAAATTACTTGTAATATTAATAAATTAATTAAAAAGAAACATTATATTTCCATTTAGAACCTCACTGTCTCTGGGTTTCCTTATGAAAACCTGTTTATCTGTCTCTAATAACTATTTCCTCTTATTTTTTGTATTTTAGATTCTCAAGGGCAATATTGTCATTTGTCTATTGCTACACAGTAGTTATTACCAGGTAGTCGTGATTTACAGCTTACTGTTGTATCACCATAATCAAAATAATGACAGTTTTGGAAATCATAATCTCTGAAAATTTTTCTGATACTGGTAACCCTTCTGTTTTTCCCTTGCAGCTAAAGCTAAATCTGTTCTTTTACACATGTCATCTGATTTACTCATATGAAATGCATCTTTGGTTTGTCACATAGCCTGTACTCATTTTCTGATAAAAATGACAAAGACTATGAATAGAAAGTTGTAAAGAGAATGGTGTGACAGAGGGGAAACATTTTTGAAGTCAGACGGTGAGGAAGTGATAGTGATAAACTGTCAGTTTTATGCTTTCTCTGGGAACCCGTTTTACCTTTTTTTCCCCCAAATACTACAATGCTGTTTAGTAGGTCTCTGACACAATGACTGCATTATCTGTTGATAGAATAAGCAGCTATTATTGGACCATGTTCCTGCATTTGACAATGGGCAGCTATAATTTTACTTTGTGCGTGCAATTTCACCTGCAATCTTTCTGAAAGCTCTCATTTGTATGCAGTGAGGCTGAGCCAAGCAAGTACAGGTTCTGCCCCTGTCCACGGCATGTCACAGTGGCAGCACCTAGGAAATCCATTAATATTTATGGCAAGGGAACAAAGAAATCAAAGCATCTCTCGCTGTCTCTCAGTTTATTCTCCCTTTTTTAAAATTTAATTTTGAAACAACTTTTGGAGGTGTCAGGCCTGGATCAGTTGCGTTAGAATTACACATGTGTGGTGTTCAGTCATAACTGAGAAATGTCATGCTGATTTTTCCTCAGTGAGTTTGTGACTTTCTCTGTCATTTTATGAATCTAATGCTTTCTAACCTCCCTCCCGCTGAAAAAGGCAATTAATTAAGCACTTTCTCCTCATTAAATGTATCTTGCTGTTCCTTGTTTTGGAGGTACAGTGTGCCCCCCTGTTTGGCAGTCCAAAAACAGGCAAGGCAGAACTACAGCACTGATGGTCCTATGTGTGCTATGCCTCCTCCTTCATGCATGGAGCCATCCTGGCTGTCAGGAAGTAAGTCCACAAATGCCACTGCAGCAATGACCAAGACAGTAACTCATATTTCTTCTTCTCACTCTTCAAGTAAAATTGTCATAGTGTAGAATGATAGAAAAATGAATAAATACTTCCTTCTGTACCTTGTTCGTTTCTATAAGATCTAGCTAGATGTTGAAGGTGAAATGCCTATAGATAGGAATGGAACAACTGCAGCCTTACTGCAAGGATGTCTGAGGCATCATTTAATAACAGAAATCTGCAGTGCAGTAGCTCTTTCTACCCAAGGACTTTGCTCTTTGGGCTAATGAGTGGCTAACGAATCTCCAAAACTCCTGTGAGGAAGTTGGTCTCATTCTTCAGACAGCTACACTGATGCAATAGGTTATTCAGTGAGCAGAGCAATGCATTGAGGCTTTGGAAACTGGGCTCAAGTCCTGTGCCACATCTCTGCCACCAAATCCCCTCCTGTCCCTTGTCTAGTCTGATGGTTTAAAAAAAAAAAAAAGAAAAGAAAAAAGCAGTTAAAAAAAAAAGTCAGATGGTAAATTCTGCAGAGGCAGGACTGTCTGGATAAGAAGCCAGAGCAGGCTCATAGGGCAGCAGGAACTGGTGTTTAAAAAGGGACTGCAACACTATCACAATACTGCACGTGCACCTGAAGACAGATTCAGTTTCTATACTCACTCAGTCATATAGCTTATTTCTTTTCTTGTAGGAAGAATTAAAGCATTCAGTCGTGCCCAAGGACTAGTAAAATACATTGTGTTCTTTTTTCTTTATGAACAGTCTCATATTCCATCCAGACAATTCCAGGTACTCTCTTGAGCTACAAGTCTCTTCAAAGACAAATTGCCAGTGCTAGTCAAAGGATCATTAAAAATGGGATTTATATGAATCACAAACCAAGACTTCAGTTTTTGACTGTTTCTTATACAACATCACTGTCCTACGAGTCTTGGGCTTAACTTCCTTGAGCTGGCTGACATCTGAGAACTTTTCTTTTTACTGTGTGCGTGCATAGAACTCTTCTATCTCTTTGGAAAAGATTTTGGGTTTCAACAAGATTTCCCTTTGTTCTGTTTAATTTACCTTTTTAGCTGTACAAATTATTCTTGAAAACTTACTAGCCCAGTTACAAAAGCTACAAAATACACTTCACCCTCATGATATATTGGCAAAAAAGCACAACTGCAATTCTTCTCCCTTCGTGCGTATATAACATATCTGAATGAGTTATAGTTCACAATGATGTACTGGGATTTTGTTTGTTTCTATACTTTCTAATGATTTTCCAGTGATGTCTTGGAATATGAAGGGAAAACTCAAACAAGTTGATCTTTTTAAGGAGAGGCAGCCTTCCACATCTGGAGTTATTCTTAAAAATTGTAACACAGTCTTGATATTTTCCCATGCTTGCTACTAACTTTACTGAGCTAAAATATGTCTGATTTATCATTTTACAGTTCTCTGACTTTAATGCCCGCTCATGTCTCCTGGCCATTTATTGTCATCAGCTAAATGTAAAACCCCTTTGCCAACAGCTACGGTTGGTTCCTTGCATGTCCTCATAGCTCTGGTGAAGGCAGAGGAAGAATGAATTGATTTGCCAGCGAGGTATTTCCACAAAAAGACACTGCCAAGACTTGGAGCAAAAACCTACAAGCAGGGAGAAGTATATTTTAACCTTGGATAGTAACCCATAAAATGAATTTGCTGCATTTAGTTTGCTGTCATCATGTGAATAAGTAATTCAAAAATTATGCTGCGAGAGGCAACTGGAGCATAAATTACTCCTGAAATCTAGACTTGATCATGTCCTTCTGGGGGGTCCAGCTTAATATCCTCTAATGCTGTCTCTCAGTACTTTTTTTTTTAGTGTTACCAATCTTTTCCCTAAGATTCATCTGTTTCTCATATTTTGGAAGAGGAAGAGAATAGAAAGTCAGTGCCACAACTTCTCTGATGATTTAATTCTCTGTATTATTTACATAATCCACAGAATGTGTTTTTTTTCCAAACATTACAAGTGCAGCAAACTGTCACTATAGCTCTGCACAATTGTATGAAAGCCTAGGGAAATAATAATTTAACATATTTGCCACATTAAATAACTTTGCTTTCTTTGGTTTTCCTAGATTTGGGGCAGTAAATATTCCAAAAATTAATATTGGAACATGATTATTTTAATATGCAAAGCCAAGCACTGGAGGAAGGGGCTTAAAAAATTAAGTCAGTTAATTGCATGGCTGACAGTCTTGCTATAGCACTAAAATGGAAACCTTCATGAAAGTTACATTTACTTCAGCTACACAGTGAAACTGCAATAACATATTCACCACATTAGTCAATCATTTTCTTCCGAATTTAGCCCAGCCAAAGTTAGCAAGATAGGAAAGTCCTACAGGATAGAGAGCTATAACAATAATAAAAATATTGATAAAATAAGTTCAGTGATCCCAGTTAAAAGTGAATAAGCTGGAATCCACATCAGAAAACCATGATATGTTTGACACATTTGATAGCATGTGCTCCGAAGAGACGTTTAAAATTAATTGAGCATGGCAAGTGAACAAGCTTCACAATATACTGTCCTCTAGTTAAAGGTTGATACGCTCTGGTGAAGCCAGAGACAGTATCAGGTGTATCTATCTCACTGAAGTGTCACTAGCTTACACTACAAAGTAGCTGTGACTTAAAATAAAAAATGTATTAATAATAACAACCTGGTATATGTGATAGTTGGGAGAAAAAAAGCTGACAGCTCTACCCTTTCACCTGAAAACAATGATTTTGCTTCCATATGTGCTTGAAAGCTGCCAAAGAGTTTGCCAAGCCTGCTGAATGTGTTTAACTTTGCTACCAGGAACAGTGAACTTAAGACAAAAGATCTAAATCCACCACCACTTGTGCCAGCTCTAGGGTTGTACCACAAAAATAAAATATGTCTAGATCTCTTTTTCAACTTTAAGATCAGGAAAACAGTGTGATCATTTAAGAAACAGATTGTCCAGTATCCAGGAAGAATGAGCAAGAGGTTGGTGAAATATTTATAATAGAAAAGCTTCCATTTTGTGGAAGAGCTATAAGATTTCCACTTCTAATTCTTTTTGTACTGTACAGATTGGAAATCCATTTAGTCCCAAACAGGGTTACACTATCTTTCTATGTTGCTGTTACATTGAAGGGTCAGTTGAGTTACTGAATTATTTCTGGCTAATTCCGGATATAGTTCTTATTCCCCTATAATAAAAATTAATAATAATAGTAAAAATAGAAAGAGTAGCAATTTGAATTTAATTTATTTAAAAAGTGCTTACCCTCAAGCCTGTTGGCATGCGAGTACCCTATTGACCACTTGGCATTACACTTCAGCAGTGTTGCACTGTTTTACAGGGAGATCCCAGCAGACAGGAGAAATGGGCCAACAGGAATCTCAAGAAGTTCGACAAAGTGAAATGCTAGGAAGACCCCATGCACCAGTACAGACTGGGAATCAGCTGTCTGGAAAACAGCTTTGCGGGGAAGGACTCGGGGCTCCTGCTAGACAAGCTGGACATGAGGCAGCAGTATGTCCCTGCATATGGCAAAGCCAGCGGGATCCTGGGCTGTATTAGGAATAGAGTTTCCACCGGATTGAGGGATCCTCCGCCTTGGCTCAGCACTGGTGACACCACATCTACAGTGCTGCATCCAGTCTGCGCTCGCCAGCGCAAGGAAGACAAGGATGTACTGGAAGGTCCAGCAAAGGTCCGCAGAGATGGTTATGAGCTTGGAGCACTTGTCGTATGAGGAGACCTTGAGACTGCTGAAAGGTTTTAGCCTGGATGAGGGAAGGCTCAGGTGGTATTTTATCCACGTATGCAAGTACCTGCAGTAGCTGACTATGTGGCAAGGCAATCTCTAGAGGTTCCTGCCAACCTCAACCATTCTGTGAATCCAGACATATGTCTGCAGGTGCTCTCTCCTGTTGCTTTTTCTATTACGGAAAGAAAGGAAATTGCACATAGAAAATATCTGAACTAGTAAGTTTAGGTAATATTTGTCCACCACTCTAGTTACAGAACATATTTTGAGAGGATTTGAAGAACAAAAGACAACCAGCCAAGAAGTTTTACGGCCCTCACACTGACAATCCTGAAGGCTTGATCAGTTAGACTTTTTGAGGAAAAGAGAAAAATGAATTCAGGAAAACAGCATAAATTTAGGGAATTCTTGTGCATATATCTTTTTAATCATTTTTTAATATTTAATATTTTTTAAATTTTAGTATTTCTATTTTTTAAGACAAAAGGTGAAACACAAACCCATGGAAAGGTAGGTGTGACAAGTGGGTCATAAAGCGAGGAGTTCAGTTGCCTGCACATAGGTATATACTGTGATTTTAAGCAGGTGAGAGATTTCACTTGGCTTCCCACTATCACTCCAAAGAAGACTATGTCTCCTGGGATATTCTGCTAAATCTGTCATACCCATGCAAATATCTTGAATGTCATAAGGCATCTCAAATAGTATGAGGCATCAAATTAGGATACCTGATTGGGATTCAGTCATCTGTCTCTTGCACCCGTTCTGACTTTTGGGTTATTACAACAGCAGTACACAGATTTATCAGATTCTTTAATGCAGTCACAAAAAGACATGTTTTTTTACCAAATAGGCCCTGGAGATCTGTTAACAGATTGCTTTCGTATGCACATGCATTTAAAATTGTATGGTAGTCTGCATTTCTTTCTTAAAAATTGTTTTTAGTATGCCTTAAAAATCTTCACATCTCCTCTACTACTTACAGTGCTGGTTGTCTGTATTCTTGATAAGTGAAATAATATCAAATAGATGATATGTGTAACAGGACATGACAGCATCCGCAAAAAGGCAGAAAGAAAAGCAAATAAGGAGCAAGAGTGCTCCCACCTTTCAGACCCAATTCCTAATCCTCAGTTTTAACATTGTTATTTCTTTTAATCTGTTTGGAAGAAAAAAAAAACACCCCTAGACAGGGCATCCTTATTGCAGGAAACATTAGTTTGAAGAGAGGGAAACGAAAAATAGGGAATTTGTATTTCAGTCACAAAACAGATCAAAGAAAACTTTCCTAGGGCAAGGTGCTGTTGTCAAGACTGTCCTGAAGAGAGGAAAATCATTACAAAGGATTATCTATAACAGTAGTTCTCTACCTTTCTTTCAGCTTGTGTACCCCAAGGCAGAAATACAGTGTGACTGATTATGATTACCACACATCTACGGAGACACTCTTCTACAGAGCTATTTTTGCATGTGTGCTACCAAGTGTTGCAATGTTTCTCCTAAAACCTCACCCACCAAGTGCATATTCATAAGCTCAGCTTAAAAACAGTAAGCATGAAAAAGTTCTTCACTCTCCCAGCCAGGGTGATGTAACAAATCCATAAAATGTATCCTCTACTTTGGGAAGGATATGACCAGAGATGAATTAGCTCTCACTGGAGCTTCTAAAAAGCTCACCATTTTAAGGAGCTTTTTTGAGGGGAAATCACAGATCACTGATAGTTTTGGCGCTGCTTATTCCTAGCTGCGAAGTGACTGGTGAGCACAGGTACCTGTCTACATCTGTCCTATTCAATAAAAAATCCCATTCCCAAAGTTTTTCTCCCTATTAATAGCCCCTTGGAGCCTCTGAATGGCTAAATCTGCTCCTCACTGCCAAACCAAGGTGGCCTCATTCTTATTGCCTATTGGGAGCATAGCTTGTTGTGCTGTGTCTGAAGAGGAGGTAGATTGGCATAAATTGTCATGGACAGAAAGCATGCCAGGAAGCATGATAGCAATTAGACCTTGCTGATTAATTAAACACAACTGAACCCAACACATGACTCGGGCCCATACTGTGGTGCTTTGAAGATGATCAGTGTAGACCTCACTCCCGGGGCGACAGGAGCACTCTCAGCTCATGGACAGAATCATTTCCAGAGTCCTGCTTTTTAGGGAAGGGATATTAGAGGGTTTTTTGTTTTTTTTTTTTTATCCGTTATTTATTACTCAGATCAATGAAGCCCTGGCTTAGAGGTGCTCCCATAACACAAATTCTAAAAAGAAGGATATCCAGTAGTGAAGGGCTCTAATTTCTTTCTTTAGCCCTTGATTTCACAATGTTTCAGTGCATCCAAATTCAGCTTGAAAGCTAAAAGATGTTGAAGGTCACGCTAGGATCTTTCTGAAAACATACAGCCATTGTTCTCCCTGTATTAGGCATGGAAGAGAAGGAATCATGTAGGACAGGAGAAAAAAAGAATTCTTGCTTCCTATTCTCCCTGCTGTACACAAGGGGATATGTGGGACTGCGCCAAACCCTTTCCCCTTTTTTATTTTTCTATTAGCAGACTAGAGGTAATATCTTTAGTCTGTGACCGTGAGGAAGGTACTATTATCTATGGAGCTCTTTTAGCTTCTTGGCTGGAAGTTGTGAGATTTTACTGAAGACTTTTTTTATGATACATTATTATGATATTTGTTAAAAGGATGCTGGTTCACAGTCTAGAAAAATCTCTTCCTATAATGATCAATGAAGAAACATAAAGAAAAATGAAGAATATCCACTTCCAGGCTTATTAATATATTAAAAATGTCCCTCAGTCTTTAAGTATCTTTAAAATTAAAATCATATTAATTGAATGTTAAGTACAAAAATATACAAAATTCTAATGATAATTTGATCTCTGTCCTGCAAATCTTCAAAGCACGAATGTGACCAGGTTTGTTAGAGTATAAGCCACTACAGAAGGAAAAATCACTCCTGTGACTGACCTACAGTGAAACTTGGCAAAATCTATTTCACTTTCCTTTGACTTTGTTTCTTTTCCCGTAATTTTCCACACTTGCAAAGCTCTGTCTTGAAGGGAGGGTGCCAGGTAGTACTTTTTACACGAGTAAGATCAACATCTTCTTTTACCATGAAACTCCATATTTTGGTAGCCGGGTAAATGCTAGCACAACAAATCATAATAAAAATAGTGTACTAGGCATATTTCTAGACACAAATAAACAGAGTTTGTATGTGATGAACTCTTATTTAGCCACAAAAATATCAAGATTTGCTACTCCAACACCACTTGCTTTATGATACTGATCAGGGATATCATTATTTAGGACTATGCTTACAGTATTTGTCTGGTCTTTCTGCTGTATGAATTCCCTTTGCAGTTGTGCTGTACTGGGGCCGAAAAAGAGCAGAATGAGATGTATCTGCCATCACAGCCTGCTTCAAAGATGCCTGTGATTCCAGCTACTACTCACTTCTGCCTTTCTCTTGGAAGGAAGACAGAAGTGCATGGCCATATAGGCACAGCAGATGCTGAATGACAATTGTCAAACCCTAGTGCTTAGTTTAATTGCCCCTTACCACCAGTCTGAGATATTGCAGTGGTAGGAAAGCAGTAGAAGTTGCTGTCACTAATTCTCTGAACTTATAGCTCTGAAAAACAAATGAAAAAAAAGGTGGAGGCAGTAAAAGGGAAAAGAAACTTCCATGAGCCCATGACAAGCTAGTAAGCAAAAATATGAAGGGGAGTTAGAAGAGGCGGGGGAAATTTTTGACTGAGTTGTAGATTCGAAGATGTACCTGAAAGTTTAATAAAACAGCTGCTGTTTTACAAGACACAGGATCCTCAGCAGCAAAGTTACAGCGTGATGGACTCTGACATTCTGTAAAACTGTAAAATGTGTCAGTAGCTTTAACAAGCAGGAATGCTTTGACCTCCTGAGGTTCCTGTCCAATTTAGCCATAGCAACTGTTCAATTCACACAATTAATGGTTACATTCAGTCAGGGGAGGGAGGGAAAAGGGTGACAGAAAACGTCACCTTAGAACCAAGATAGCATTTCTTTCTTCTTCTTCTTCTTCTTTTTTTTTTTTTTTTTTTTTTTTTTTTTTCCCTTATAAAAGACCCTCTTCCAGTCTCCACTCTATGTTAAAAACTTCAATAGCTCTAATTTTCCCTTGGCATATGTATTTGCAGGCCTCTTGCCCTGTAAATATGTATTAATGGGATAATTCCAAGCAAATCTGATACTTTGACTGAAAAAAACATAGGGTTATTTTGCAGGCATTTATTTTCTATCTGATAGCTATTACACAGAATCCATGTTAGTCTGTCTTTTTTTTTTTTTTTTTTTTTTTTTGGTTATTTTTTGTTATTTTTCTATTTTGAGGCTAATCCTGATGATGTCTATAATTTAGGGATCATAGCTTTTCTGTGGAGTAAAAAGGGCACTTCAACACCTTGCACATCCAAAGAATAAAAATAGGCACATGGGGGACTTAAATCTGTGTTTGGAGGATGCATCTTGCTAGTTACTAGTAGGAAGGTGCCGGTTTGCAGGAAGAATAGAGTCATTTAGAACAGAGTAGAGTCATTTTCTTTCCTTGCAGTACTGCACTATAGATTAGATTTTATAAAACAGAAGAATACCCATTTTTTGTCTTCTTTTACATGCACACTTCCATGTGAAGGGAATCAGAGAGGAAAATGCTCTCCAGCAAACCTGACAAATACAGCTTTTGAGATAAACTTGTTTGCCAAGGCAGCTCCCCACAGTCTACCCCAGAGGCTTTCAGTGTAGAGCTTCACACAGGTTCAGTTGCTCTATGAGAAAATTCAGAACTCGCTCAGGGATGGAACAGGGATTCAGCAGAGAGGTGTTTTCCAGTGGCATTACATTACACAATACTTTTGTTTCAGATTATCAGTTTTTAGAAGACTGGTTACTGGTCCTATTTAGTTCGACTGTACACAGGATGTAGGATAATGTGGGTAGAAAGGGATTTCAAGAAGTTATCCAGTCCGACCTTCTTCTTAAAGTTTTCTTTTATCCCATTTTTTTCTGGTTGTGGTTTCTCCCTTTTTGCCGTGTTACCTAAAGCATTAAACAATCTTTGGAAATGTCTCTGTTGCAGTCTTGGTGGATTCAAAATAAGAAAATCTACAAATATATCACCGGAACAGAAGAATACATCTATTTAAAGTAACCCAGAAAGTTAAGAGATAAACATTATCTTTAATCTGTGAACAACATATTCCATCTGAGTAGGCATTACAATTCCAGTTGTACGCCTATTCTTCCTTGGATTTTTTGCCATAAGCAGAGGAACTAAGTTGTGAAGCTTTTCATAGGGTGTTGCAGATATTAAAATCTGACTACAGCTCAGCAAGAGACTGGACAAGTTTGCAGTTCTTTGAATTCCATGCACTGAGATCACTTTGGCTCAAGAAGGTTTTTATCTTCAGCTGAATGCTGTCAGTGTGTTTACAGGTGGAATCATGTATGTTTGGTCTGACTTTGTACTTCTATTTAATATTCTTGGAAACACCAGAGGATCTTTTTTGACTTATTTGTATCTTAATTTCTATGTTCTGACAGATCCTTCAATATGTTCCCTTAAAGGGTCTCTTTACTTCCCTAAATATTGATGGAAGAATATAGCAAGTTAGGATGCTCCAGAGATTGCACCAAGTGTCATGACAGAGAAGACTATTTTCATGGGAAAAGTTGACAAGAATAAGTAAGATTTTTCCAGACAAGTCTGGGTCCAAGACATGAGAACAGACATGTAAAAGAAGGCACCTGAAACTTTGTAGTTTTGTGCAATTTCTTGTAAGAAAGGAAATCAGTTAAGTGTCAGACCTTTTGTGCTTCCAAACTTAATTTTTCCAAAGTCATTCACAGATATATGGTATTTCTCTGGAAGGGTCGCTGTAACTCAAAAAACAGATTGGAAGATCATAAATCCTTATGATATAGGATTGTATCTCCCTGTTTGTTCATAAAGAAATTTGCAGCAAGGATCTAGTCCTTGATGTAAGCAATAATCCTTGATGTAAGTAATTTCTGAGTGTCTTTGAGATGTCATGTGAAATGTCTGTTTTCCTTTCACCAACTAAAACAATATGTGCTGAAGTCTTTAAAAGAAAAGCATCCTAAAGGAGGAGAAATCATTAATGAATATGTTACTTGCTTTTTTTTTTTTTTTTTAAATATCATGTTTAAATCCAACAATATAGTCAAAACATCTTTTGCATAATACTTTATTTTCAATGTAAGTACACATTTTAGAATGATCAATTCTCAGGGAGAATGGAGAAAGAATTCCACCTTATGGAAATGATTAAATAGAATACAAGGAGGAGATCAAACTGTTCTGTCATGACTGTGGACATTTTTATCAGAAATGAATCTCCACACTGACACCTCATATATCACATTCTGTAAAAAAACACAGAAATAGAATCATGGGAAACAAATATCACAAATTTTTTACTTGAATTTCCATGAAAAATTCCACTGATTTTTCATTTATATGTTTCCTTTGTACCACAGAAAAATGTGACTCTAAGGGCTAGATTTAATTTCTTCAAATATGCTATACATATGTGGTAACAAGAGCTGAAGCTGAAGAAAAAAAAGATTCTCTATATTAGATTATAATGCCGTCCTTGACAGTATTCATCTGAGTTCTATTTTCTCAGAATAAGTAGGGAAGAAAATACCTTTTCCCTTTTTCCTTTTTCCTTTCAGCTTTCCGCTGACCATGAAATTTTTCTATAGCCACCGACAGATGTTTGTTAACAGCCACATAATCTTGCATAAATACTACATGAACAAAACTGCAGGACAAATAAAATATGCTGAAAACTGAAACCCTTATATTTTATCATTCTCTACCCAATAAGAAATATATTTATATCATTCTTCTCAGAACTGGTGAGCTATTTCAAAAGATAATGGATAGATAATTATATGGACATCTTTTCCATTAAAAAAGCTCCAGAAATATGATTGCATTAATGTTTTATGGTATATTTTATTTTTATTGTAGTGCCTATACAAGGTATTTAAAAAGTGAATGCTAACTGTTATGGTATAAGCTTTTCAATAGTCAAGCAAGACAAATATCATAGGGCTTATTTTACACATGGGGAAACTGGGTCATGAAGAATATGGGGGTGTATATTCTGCTGACAAAAAATTGCTCTATGTCACAATGCACCCAACTTCCAAAAGCACTTTGAATTCTAATTTAAATTGAAGCCTTAAGATTTATCTATTGACTAGTACAGGGACTCACTTCAGATCACCTGACTTTATTTCCAACTCTGTTCTCAAAGCCATGAAGAAAACTCGGGAATGAAAAAGGGAATCCCATCAAAATATTTTTCATTTAGAAACCTAAAATTAATGACTAATACAGGTATGCCATGGAAGTTGTCAGACAAACCAGCTTCTGTAATTTGTCCCTGGGTAATTTTAGATCCATGGAAATCATTTTTTCGATGTCTAACCCTTTTATTTTCTGATGCCCCTGTTTCTATGACACTCATTGTATCATGCATCCCTTTTCATAGACAGCACAAATACCTGTGGATTCCAGTCACAGAATTCTTCCTTTCAGGTTTAAGAAGAAAAAAAAAAAAGAAAAAAGGCAAAGGGAATTTAATTAGTTTTATAATATTTTTTTTTCTTTCATCTGAGATTCACCTCACGTAACTTTAGTCGTACAAAAATTAGGCATTTAGTTAAAGTAGTCAACTAAATTTCCTCTGTAATGAAAGCATAGAACAAGGGCACTTCAGAGAGTGATTTATCTCACATTTCTTAAATATATATTGTAGGATGGGATGAATTCCTCTCTGGTGATACCTTGCTCTCGCAATGATTGTGGAGATACTCCAAATAATGGGCTAAGACGATAAACACATATTATTTAAATGGCTAGAGTTAGACAAGATAAATGTTACTTGTAAATTTTTAGGATTTTTCTTCGTTCGTAGCTGCTCTATGTGCATAGAAAATCAAGTTATTATTTAACCTTTTGTACAAGAATAAAAAGAAAATTAATTATTTGGGCAAGAAAATGGCAATGATGTACACATGTACATTTAGACCAATTTTGTATTTTGAATTTCAAAGACTCAGGCAAAATATTGTCATAATATTGTCAACTGATGTTTAAAAGAAAGAGAACTTCAGACTCTCATGGAAAGAAGAAGAAGAAGCGATTGTCAGAGAAGAAAAAAAAATGCTATGTTTTTTTTCCTCATTTTGCTTTACTCTTTAAAATTTACCTTTCCCCAAGCCTCTTGGTTTTGGAAGGCCACATATTTAACATATTTCAAAGACACTGCTTAACACTTTTAATAAGGGAAAAGTCTGTGTTTTGATCACTGGAGATATACATATGTTCTGACATTTAGATTCAGCTTTTCAGGTCTGTCATTCAGGTCTACTCATATCCACAAACTGCAGCATTTAAAAAATATAGGTTACAGAACCATGAGAACAATAGAGAGGAAAAAAAGAGAAAACATTTTTATTCAAAGCTTTAATTAATGTTAAGCCATTTCTGGGCTGTAGGAAATGTCAGGTTCCATTGGATAAATCAGGGCTGCTTCTTGGCTTTGCAACACATCATGTTCTGTGTTCAATAAGATGCCAGGTTGCTTATTTTGCCTGTCATTTATGTGCAACGTTTTTCATGTGGTCCTAGAATAAGGTGCCAAAGTTGTCTGGTTCCCTGACTTTATTTTACCATTAATAATGCATTAGCCTAGCAAAATATTTGCTCCTGATATTACTCTTGAGGTTATGAAATTAAATATATATAACTGAAAAATACAGTAAGTGTATAGGAAATAAATCTTCCTCTGATCTTCCCTTCTCCGTTTTCATTAAGGCAGCTCTTTTAGTTATAAGATCAGCTCTTGCATTTCAAAACATATATACAAAAAGACTTCATTAAACTTTCTCTGCTCTGATTTTCCTGCTTCTATGAGCTTAAAGGCCCATCGCTGCACAAACCTAAGCCCTATTTATCACTGTGATAATGCAGTTTTACACCAGCACAACTCCATTCATTCCAACAGTGATTTTGCTGCATGGATCAGACCTTATGAAGCTTCATGTAATTAATATTTTAATGATGTCTAAAGAAAATATATACAGAGATCCTGATATTTCCTCAGGAGCAAAGAGGGACTGAAGAAGGAGCTTTACCCTGTTTTCAGCCCTGATGCCTGTCCATGCTGTTTTACATTGCTGTGTTTGCTCTCATGTTCTTCTATGGAAAGTGTCTTCTCCAGCGGATGTCCTGAGGCACAGCGCAGGTAGCACTTGCCACTTCTGCTCTTTATGTTTGTGCAACCACTTAAACGTGTTTTGCTTTTCAGTCTTTTAGTTTTTTCTTTCAAAAATATTATGCTCCCCCGTGCCCTTTGAGGAGTCTTCGAGCTCTGAAAGCAGCTGGTTGAGTTTCACTTTGGTCTCTTCTGAGGAGCTGGTCAGGTTGTACCTGACAAGAGACAAGTGCTCAGGCAATGCTGGAGCTCCATTTTCTCTCCCGGTTTGACATTTTTACCTTCACACACCCACTGGCGTGTTACAGGACGACCTTGCTTGTAAACTGCCCTCAAGTACTCTCCTACTTGCCATATATCAAAAACAAGTACTTTCCCATGCAGGAAGTTCAAGATTTGCATGTTCTACCTCTTTGGTTGAAGAGCCGTCCTTTGGTTTGGCTTCTAACCCCAAAATATTAGTGCTAACAGTAAAGCCGAATGGCTTTCAGTAGACCCCAAATGATTTTCTCTTTAACTGGCAGTATTGAATAGAAACTTTCAGGTCAAAGGAAAAATTTTATTCCATTAAATGTTCAGAATTTTTTTTTCCTATTTATTTTATGAAAACATTATATTTTCACAGTTTTATGAGCAAGCAACTGCATTTTGAAATGAAGAATTGAAATGCTCAGTTCAAACTGAAATGCTAGAAACAAATTGAAATTTTTACATTTGTATTGTTTTATTCCTCCTTTTCAAAGCATTTGAAAAATTTGACCCACATTTCTTGCCTTGTACAAACTGTCAGAAAAGCAATAATTATTATTTTTAATATTTCTATTTCTATTTCTATAGACTATTTCTATTATTTCATCTTTAAATCTCGTTCTGTGACAATCAGTGTCTAAAGAAAGCCTTGTGAACTTCAGAATAATTTTATCATTTCCAATGGAGTTATCTGAATTTCCCTCTCTGTATTCAGCCTTTTTTATCAAATATGTTTGCACTGCTCACATTCTTTGCAGATTTTTATTTATGCTGCTGACAGAATACTGGGCTCGATGCCTTGATATTTGGATGATATAAGGTTGTCCTTACTTTCTGCTGTTATCTAATATTAATGAGGATGGACAGCAAGGAGGATTGGGGTTGGGTGTACAGATACCTTTGTAATGGCCAGAAAACAGTCAGAGAGATAATTAGTTTGCAAGAGCAATACATAATTAATGCAAGATAATGGGACAAATTTCAATCTGTTGCACGGGTGGTAAATCCAGAGTAACCCTATTAACGTCAGAGACACTTGTTTGCATATGTTGTACATTGATTTAACTCAGATTTGATTCTGGCTCATTAGGCGACATATTTTTTACTCATAGTATTTGCATGTGCAGACTGTGGATGATTAGCCTCAGCTTGAATGCCACTATATATTAACTATTTTAAGATACATGAATTAAACTCTGACCAGATGCCAAAGATCTTCTAATTAGAAGTGCAAACCAGCCCATGCTAAATTCAAGGTTCCTTGAAGGCAACAGGCTCCAGAGAATGTTTATGATCAACAGACAAAGGCAAATCAATATTTTAAAGCAGTCACTAATCAAAACAGAGAATAATATTTTAAGTAACTGCATGCAGTTTGTTTGTTCATTCCTTTTTCTCTTTGTATAAGTAGCATAGAAAATATCTTCTTAAAACAGGAAAAGGTCTTAATGAAAAGCGATAAAACTGTGTGGGAGAGTAATGTATTCATATTATTTATAACTGAGTTTTTAGGCATGTTTAGTTAGGTATGAGGATTCACAGCTGTCTTCCAATATCTAAAGAGTCAATATTGCCATATATGAGCAGGTGCCCTGTTTTGTGAGCTGTCATTTCCTTCAAGTAATTCAGACTTCTGCTGTTAGATGCAATTGTCCTGAATTTAGTATCTTTAGTCTGTGTCTATAAAGGTGAATCAAACACGCTGGATCCAGCAAACAGGAAGGTTTTTAAAGGTCTTAGGTTCCAAAATAGGTGTCTGCATGCAAAATATCTACTGGGAAGGGTCCCTGGACAGTCTAACTGCAAAACAGTTCCTATTCTTGAAATCTTTTGTCAGAATACTGGTTAAAAAAAGCCCAGATTCATACCAGAGAATAATCTAACTGTATATTATTATAAACAAGTCATTTTCTGTGCTTAGAAAAGTTCACAGATGCAATTCATTTTATTATTATAGAAATACTAGAGTATTCCCTTAATTATTTTACAGCATAAGGTGATAGAATTAGTATTCTAGGGACCAACTCAGATGTAGTCTAAATTGAAGTAAATCAAGCTATGCCAATTTCTTGATACACAGGGTGATTCAAAGCCCAATTAAGTTGCTAGTGAAAGCACTTTTATTTATCTTATTCTGAAATAGGCCCTCAGAAGGAGTTGCCTACCAGTAATACCCACTGGCTTATCTCAATATCAGATTCAAAGAGAATGGAAAATGTTCTCTCTCACAGAGTGGTTGCAGAGGTGAATTCAAGATTTTCTGCTAAACACTTGAATACTAGAGAGAAGAGCATTAAGGAAAAGTCCATAAGGAGTTTATAAGTTATGGATGCTTCGGATAGTGTGAGGTAAACAAGCCCCAGATTGGCATAGTACACAAGGGAGAATAAAATACAGTACTGAACAGCTCTGGACTCTGCATTCCATGTGTGGAATCAAACATAGTTTATGGATAAAAAATAATTGAAGACTAGAAAATGAAGGGCTATCTGATAATGCAATCCCCAAAAAAGGGAAAATTAATATTGAATGGGACATTGTGGGGTTTCTCCACATCCCATCTCTCTTTTTCTTTTTTTTTTTTTTTTTTCCAATCCAAGGACCATTCTCTTATTCCAGGATTTTACTTTGCATTGAAAGGTGATGATTCCTTAGGTTGGGCACTGCCTGAATTCATTTACAAAAGACACTTTCTCTCTACATCATCTTGAAATAGAAGCAGCTGTGGAAGTTGCGCTAGTGTGAGGGTTTCTGCTGTACAAAAGAACTAGCTTCACATTACATTTCCGCCCTACACTTTTCCATGACTTTGCACAGGTAATTATAAACTTTTTCATACTTTCATTACCTGTACTTTTCCCCTTCTGGACATGTTTTCTTTCATGCAAACTCTATGGTATATAGTTGGGTTATTTGATTAAGTCATACAGATGATACGCTTGTTCTAATCCTTTTTCCACTACCTATTCCCACTATCAAAATGTCGCTGCATTTTTCCTTTCTCTGTCTTTCTATTATTTGTGTGTGTGTTTTCTTTTTTCTTTTTCCTTTTCTAATCTTTCAGATGCTAATACAAATTATATCTTTTAATTCCTTGTCTAAAAGAAAGAAAAAAAAAAAAAAAAGTCCGGTAACCAGCTGATATTGTTTTCCTAATTCACCTTCCAGATTTATAACTGCTGTTGCTTCTAGTACCTTGACGGCTGTTTGACAACAGTGTCTGGGATTAGTTACACCTTAAACATTATCATAAATCACAAAGCTTGGTTTCTCCAGAGAAAATTCACTTTTGCATCTCATGTTACATCTGCAGGTCTAACGTGGCGTTCAGAAACCAAAAATGAAGTTCTATCATTATTGTTTAAGCACAGCAGTGAGTTTTACTGTTTTAGCTATGAAACCACTCACTGCTCATTTTCTTTTCATTTAGAGAAAAAACAATATCAATATCATAGCTTGCATTTTTTTTTTCCTTGGGAACTGCCTATAAATATAAAGGTCTATACTAAAAGTCTGAGTTAGATGTCGCTAATGCAAAGGTAGAGTACTCCACTGGCCCTGAACACTGTAGTCTAATACCTGAAGAAGCTACTTCAAGAATGAAGTGGGTTCACTGAGGTCAGATGGGGCTTTAGGTTTTAACTGTTCACGCAAAATATTTAAAATCCTAAACATTTTACCTTATCTTAGCAGGCTTGTATGTGACAAGAAGGACATCAATCAGGTCAGGACTCCAAAAGTGAATTGAATCCTGAAGGGAACCACAGGATCGTCTAGGACTACAGATATAAAAATCTGCCCCATTTCTCTTCTTTTGTCAATCCAAATCTTTTTAAAGTTTAGCTTACAAAAAACAAATAAACAAACAAACAAAAAACAGGTTTAACTTGACGACATTAAGATATGACGGACATAACATTTCCCTTAACAAGTTTTCCCAGACTAAAATCATAAGTCTGTAGATTATCTGGCTGACTTTCATTAACCAAGTTGTGAGAAAATCTTGAAAATCCTTTGTAGATTTTGAGTTCAGGCTTCAGGACAAGCATTTTAGGCCTGAGGCAACTATAAAGCGTTTTAACTTTACGCTCCCTCTCCCATGTTGTTCACCTTCACATTCCTGCCTTGAAATGATTCGCAATAACCTGATAAATTTACAACCTCTCTTTCATGTCATATAATGTAAGTTAAACATGTATTTATGGCCTAATAATTCTGTTGGATCTTTATATGAGCGATCAAGTATTTTGTAACAGAGATCATTTCCTTTATTATTTGCCGGTAGAAGCAGTGAAGGGAAGCTACAAAAACTTTGTGTTTTCGTGTCACTGAGGATAGCCTTGTTTCTCTACTACATTGAGTCTGAGGAGCCAAACCACTCTGTGGTTGCAGAGCTGAAGGAATAGCAGGTGTCCTAGTGGGAATGGCAGTATACAACTGATCTAAAAGGGGAAGGAAAAGGTAACTAAATCATCTTTCAGGGTTTAGCTAACCTGGCATTTGTCATTGCCCGAAATGAGGAAAAAGTACTTGTGTCTCTCCTCTTTTAATCTTTGGAATAGACAGATCTAAAAAGTGTTCACAGTATAAATAGGTCTGTTCTGTCACGTTGCTCCACTAAATGAGATGAACTGGAGGACTTTTGGGATCTCCAGCTTGGTGACCCAGGCAAAGGTGTAAATCATAGAAATCCTACATATTTGGACATATTTCCTCCTGTAGTAGTGCTACTATAAATGCAAGAGACGATAAGTAAAAAAAGGTAACTGCGTAAGAAATTTTAAAGTGAAATGCAGAAATCTGAGCACAATGTGTATGTACTGTAACATACAGAAACAAGAGAGCTAAGTGCTTGTTTCTGGGTGTAAGGTATAGTATTGACTTGAAATCTTGCCTTCCTTTGGTTCCTTGTGAATTTACTGTGATGTGCAAGGGTGTATCCTTGATAAGTTCTCTGTTGTGTCTGTCCTTTGCACCTAGGAATCCCAGCTGTGGGCCAGGACCCCATTGTAAAAGCTGCTGTACAAACATAACAATGAACAGATTTATGTCATCTTATATTCAAATCAAGTCAGATAATTGATTGGTGAGTTGTATCTGAGCCAAAATAACAGGTATTATACTTAATTTTTTTGCACAAGCACATGAACGGGATCAGATTTTTCACTTCAAATTAAATCAGTGCTAATACTGAAAATGTGAATTCCTTTTTCTGTATTTTATTTATTTTTCTGGCTTATTCTTAGGTTCTTTGTGCAGAACTTAAACCTGGAAGAATGATAAATCAGAAGATTATTTTATCACTATTATTTTTTGGACCCCAACAGTGTTTCAAAAGAGCTAATCAGATAATCATTTGCAAGTGTTTAGGAACTGGTGTGTATCTCCTTTTGTAAATTTTGCAGCTACAGCTGGTATCATCTGGAGATATTACAGTATGCAGAGGATTTTATGTTGGACTTTTTTTTTCTTTTGGAAAAAAGCAAGCTCAAACAAGGTGTTCCATTATTATTTCAATAACACACAATCAGCAAAGCTTTCATGCCTCTTGATTGTTGATAGCCACTGATTAAATAGGAAGAGACAAAGTTCTCTCAGGTGGAGACCCACAAAGATGCAAGTCTCCACAGCTAAGCAGCATGTCCATGTAGATTTAAGTCTCAGACAGAAAAGGCAGAGTGTGGAGGAGGGGTATCAACATCCATTAGATTTGGAAAGGGACAGAAAGAGTAGCCTTTGTTGACTGACAGACAAGGTTATGTGGCTGAACAATAATTTGAAGGCTTGAATTATTCATGTCCAATTCAAGGTAGAAGGATTTAACCTGATGATAAAGTCTTGTTGTGGTATTTCACTAGTGCAAAAAATTGCTATTCTTTTTCTATTTTACCGGCATTTATATATTATATATAAAAATAAAGGCATGAAAATAACTGATAATTTTTAGGGAAAAAATGTGTGTCTCTATTAAGATTCCAGAACAAGACATTATTTAAATTAAAAAAGTAAATACCGAGCAGAATGTTGCCAGTGCAAAGTCTGACAGGAGATCATTAGACTTTTCTTCCACCATACTCAACTCATCAGAACTGTCTTTCTTCTGTGTAACTCTCATCCTTAGAGGATAGAGCTGAGCATGCTGCTGGGATTCCAGTCTATTCTCTGAGAGGGAAAAATGAAATATGTTACATTTGTGAGCTTACAGGAAACAAAAGCACTAACAATTACATTACCGTAATTTGTCCTATCATCAGACAGAACTTCCTAATTTCTCTTTTCATAGTATCTGCTGATCATGATGACGGGATAATGAACCACCCAACATTATCACAAGGCTAATTCCTATAGGAAGATAGAAAGGATGAAGAAAACAATGCTGGGTCCACACAGGATACATACAGGTATCAATAAAATCTGGAAAGAGGATTAGGCCGATTAAGATTTTTTTTTTTTTTCTTAGCAGTAAGCACTGTATCAATGAACCAGGTTAGCATGAGACAACATTCCTTCACTTTGATTTCCAGTTAAAACAGGCCTCAAAGTAGATATTTAATGCTCAGTGGAACTTGAGTCTTACAAAACATCCTCCTCACCAACTGGAGACGCCTTTACTGCTAAAAAGCTCCCTACCAATCTCATCTGTCCCATTTTCCACAATACGCTTTGCAGTTAAGGTCACGCAGTGTTGCAATCTCTAAACCTGGAATTAATTCTAGGATGCATCAGTTCCCGTATTTTGGATCTTTTATTCCACGCTCTGCTTTCAGTAGAGCTCCAGAGGAATTTGTGGTGCCTTGAGAAACTTAGTCAAAGACATGGTTTGTGATCCCAGGTCAGTGGCAAATTACAGCAGTCATCAATAACAATTTCCTTTCAACTATTCCCAAAGTATATGGTTCCTTTTCCTAGATTTTATTAAAATAAATCTTCCATATGCCCACCTGAATACTCCTTTTGAATATAGTAATAACGGCCACTAGCTTCTCAGTTTTGCTCTCACAGACTTCTGCCAGACTTTTAACAAGTCACTGCCATCATCCCCACTTCTTTTCATATTCTATCCGGAGATGCTTCTCCTTCTCCCTCCACATCAGATCTGAGGAAAACCTTTCCAGTTACAGGAAGACTGTGCTTACTTTGATTAAATGCTCTGCCACTCAGTGACATGTCCTCTAATGATCTCAGAGTAATTACCTGTAGATATTAATCAGTGTTTCCCAATACTTGCTCTCTTCTTCCACATTGTAGTTACCAGCCTGCCATATGTATTACTGCTGAGGTATATAGGAGTCCTTGAGCTCTGCAAGACCAGAATAATCATCTGTTTCACTTTTTTCTCCCATACTTCTTAATTGCTCTTGACATAATCAGTTTGCATTGTCAGGGTCAGATCTGCAGGACACAGGAGAAAAAATATGTGCTAGCTTGACCAGAAGTACTCCTGATTCTGTGTGTTGTGACCTTAATTTTCTTAAAGCTCTGAGATATGCAAATGATTTGGAATAGAATGCTATGTCCACATAAACACTTGCTCAGTGTTATAATTTGTTGGGTTTATTTATATAGAAATGAAGCTACATCAGTGAAATAATACCTTTTCTTAATCAGAATCATAAGCAAAAGCAACTAGCAAAATCTAATATTGGCTTGACTTAAAGATCCTCTTTGAGTGTATATAGTAACTTACATCAAGAGCAAACAATCATAATTCACTTACAATTTTGATCAATCAAATTGAGGAGTGCATTCTTCAAATTAGACCGATATTGGAACAGCATGTGAGGAATGCTAGAGTCATCAACTCTAAACATTATCTTCCAAGCAGTTAAACTCTCTGTATAAAAACAGTACAAAAATAATATCCCCTGGGAATAGAGCATGAATGATAAATCTGATCTGAATATAAAATGTCAAAATACAGTAACTCCTGTTACTGTAGCGGACTGCTCTAAGAAGGAGCTTTTCTTTTTCGGTCTTTGTTTGGGATTAAGCTGAGAAACAACTGGTCTATTTTATACTCTCTTCATCCAAAAGATGGTTTCACAGATTTTACTCCTTCATCAAATCCTCAGGGCATTTTAGCTACTTCTTCATCATGTAATCCATCACTCACTAAATAATTAATTTATTCATGTAAGGAGGATCCCTTGAGGTTTAGGAATTCTGAATAAGGAGAGATGACAGCTGATGTGCTATTTAAGAAGGAAATAGTGAGGGAGAAACAATCAACAACCTTTTGCTGCTACATTATTTTCCCTTTTTTATTTATTTATTGTTACTTTGCAGTCATTAAACATTCTCAGTTAACCTTTTCTTTTAGGCAGATTAGATTGCATTCCTTTGGTATGATTTTATGAAGTAGGGCTGGGAAACTAGTCTGCTCTGTGTTAATCAACATACATATCAGGCCAGTAGGGGATTGAGAACCAAGTCTGACTATTTCTGTAATCAATTGCAGCACCAGAGGGTCAGGAATAGGTTGTTAAATAAAAGATATTTTCTCTCTGAGTACTGGTGGCTCTAAGCTATACATTTTTCTCACCATGCTTGGAGAGAACAGCCAGTAATTTAAGCAAGTCTGGGTACGAATGGATGGCACAGGCCTGAGAGCGTGGGGATGGCTGCAGTTGTCATGAGGGGCACAAGTTTTGTTGGAAGGAGCCTCCTAGTAAATCTGTTTTATAGACAGTGAATATATGTATGTCTATTGAAACACGTCACCACCATTCCCATGCGTGAACTAGTCATGTGTTTTGTGGCCTTCTCTTTTCCTTCTTTTCAGTCTTAATTTAGACCTAATGATTAGATAATAATTAGTGTCTCATCTCTGGTTCCTTTTAATAAAAATGAGTTTACAATTGTGCATCCTGTCTGAAACTTCATTTGCCTCCACTGTTTGAAATAATTCACGATGAAGGGGCATTTCCATACTGTCTCCAAAACTACTGCAATTCATTATTGTTTTGATGGATTTCAACTGTAAATTTTTCACAGCAAATCTGAGAACTAAGGAAATACTGCTTTTTCATTATGTTTCTTGCTGAATAGCTGCTTTATGTGTAGACTTGCAGATATGTGATTTATCTGAGAGGTTTGTTATAGGTTATAAAGTCTTCACTTTTACAGGCAAGTCAAATTTTGTGCTGTCTAACCTGCAAAAGTAGAGTAAAAACTTTAGGAGAGTTCTGTTTCCACTAGAACTTTCCTCATCCCTTTTTAAAAACTGTCACGTAATTGTCTTTCCTCACAGAATGAAAGTTTACATTGAAGTGTCATTTCCTTATGCAGCATCCCTGCTGTGCCAGAGCCAGCAGAGCCCTGCTCCTCAGCAGTACCAGGAGGGACAGGGGCAGACAGTAGTGGGACACTATCCCACTGTGTTGCGGAGGACAGAAGTTCCCCTCTGTTGACCTGACCTGTCATCTAGGGAGCTTTGCTGCTTGCTGGGGCTTGGATCAAGGATGCTAGAGAGAGACAGTCAAGGCTTGTCCAGCCCTTAGACAAGCCCTCTACTGCTCTTCCATGCGGGCACCAACACCACTGTCAGGGGAGACCTGAAGCAAATTAAACATGCTCTGGGAGCAATGGTCAAGGGTAATCCCATGCACCATTACAGGGTGAGGACGAACGAGCTAGAAAGCAGCTTTGCAGAGAACCGTCTGGGTTTCCTAACAGACAATAGGTAGAACTTGAGCAACCAGTGTGCGTCCTGGCATCCTGACATCCTGGTCTGCATTAGGAAGAGCATGGCCAGCAGGCTTTGAGCATCTGATATATGAGGCTCTTCCCGGTGGAGCCCAGTAGCAGGAGGAGGGGTAATGGTCACAAACTGATACAGGAAATACAGTTTAAACATAAGAAAGACATTTTCCACTGTGAGGGTGACAGAACACTGGAACAAGTTTCCCACATATATTGTCTGTATTCCTGGAGATATTCAAAACCTGACTGGATATGGTTCTGAGCAACCTGGTCTTTCTGACCCTAGTTTGAGCAGGAAGTTTGATGAGGTGATCTCTACAGGTCCCTTCCAAACTCAGCTGTTCTGTGTTTCTGTAATTTTTCCCTTTTTCTGTAGAAATACTGTATATGCAAATCTTTAATGGAAGAAGCCTATGGAAACTGCAACAGTTTCACAGTGAAATAGGCCTTTACAGCTCAGTTAGGTCAGCTGCAATATTCCCAAGGACTTCCAAGGGAGCCAAATCAGACTTTCAATCTGTTTCTCTTTCCTCTTTCTTATCTTTATTTCTTCTATTGTAGTATCTCTCCAATTCCTGCTCGTTTCCATAGAATGCTTGTAAGATTGTTTTCATGATTTCTCTTTGAGAAACTAGCTAAAGAATACCTTTATCCTGCTTAGTTAATATGGATTTAATAATGCAGTGAATTTGATATGAAACCAACTTTTGGTTGGTTTTACTTTTGATATCCATCAGGAAGTGACATGATCCTGCAAAAGGAATAAGAAGCTGCTACTTAAAGGGCTAGTCAATAAGGACAGTGCTCCTGAAGAGCTACGTATACAAATTCAGATATTAACAGCTAAGTGAGATGCAATCTTTTAGTTGCTGGAAAGACCTGAACATGCTGTGGGTTGGTATAACAACATGGAAGCTTTTGGTCATAAGTCTGAATGGGGAACTAGTTGACCTAGTTTCCAGTGCTGACCACTGTGAAATGAGCCGTTTTACTTAGTAAAATTTTTACTTGATTGATATTCCTATGAAAACAACAACAAACAAGCAAGAAAAAAAATTATTCATTAGGTCTGGTCCTAATAAAGTCTTTAATATCCCTGTTGAAAAACAATGCTATTTGATGCAAATAAATTAATCAGATTTTGCCCCGAAAGAAAATCTTATCCCAAACAGGGCTGCTTTTGTGAAAAACTTTGAGTAGCACAAGGACAATATAGATCTTTTCACTTTTGATGCCTTTGCTATTAGGACAACATTTTGTTTTGCTGAGGGCCATGTACTTTTCAGGACAGAAATTCATCCTTTGGTCAGACATGGAGGAGGAAGATTCCACAGGCATTAAAAAGGATAATAACAAAAAGTATAGGGGAAAAGAAAGGTTGACAGAGACAGAGAAGTTGTTTCAGATAACATATCTAGGTCTACGGATAGATCAGGTGTGACAGAAACATTTCTTGGGAAGGAGGTTATGAGAGTGTTAATCCAGTGAGATGATACAAATGATAGAAAGCCATGTTTTTCTCATTAACTAATTGAATTGCCTAGAAAATTCATTTAACTAATTAAGGAGGAAGTTAATATGTTTCTTTTTTTTAAACCTTGAAATAATATAATTTTTAGTATCTCTGAAATAAAAAAAATGTTAATATAGCTTTATAGTTTGCAATTTGGGAGTGGGTGATATATCTGGCTGTGACTGTACTGGTATTAAATCTGGTATGTGATTAGAAAATAATAATAAATGTATTTATAAACAGATGATGTTGTTTTATTTGTTCTGCACAATAATTGTATGTATTTATGTCTTAGGAAAAGATTTTCGGCTAGCATAAACTAGCTAAGTTGACTTAATATTCGTGGAGTTACACCATCCTATATTAATTGATGATCTGTCCATTATATTTTAACATCATTTTTTCAGTTTGCTGAAAAAGAAACTGTTTTTCATTTAATAAAAATAGAATTCTCATCAAAAATAATTAAAATACAGCAGTATTCACATTCTGAGGCTGCATGTCTTCAGCCATTACCTTGTGTCCTCTATTATTCCAACAGACTATCAGTCCTCCATTTATGAATGTTAGAACTGTGACTTAACTAGAAAACAATAGAATGTTCTTAATTTCAAGAACAAATCTAGATACTCTTTTTCGTATGTATGTTAACTAATACTTGCCACCTTTTTATTTTGTAAAAATTAATCTGCCTTCTTAAAGTCAGGGTAAGAGGTTGAATGACAATGAAATTTTGGATATACACTCACAAGAGGATTGAAGTTGTCTAACTTAAGCCATCAGAATTCTTGCTAGAGTAGCTATATTTACAAGAACAATTCCAATTATCACATATTTTGCTTGCAAGGTGGAAATACTCACTGTTCAGACAAGTATTCCCATTTGATATTATTCACGTAATAGCTACTCACATGAATAATGATTTCAGTTTTAGGTAGATTTTTGAATTTCAAGATCCTCTGGGGCCCAGTGTTATTAAATACAATACATCTCTTGTGTTCCTTGTAGATAATCCTATTCAGTATTATAGATCCAAAAAAAAATTTCATGCTCTAAGACTATTATGAAACTAGAACTCTGCATATTCTTTTGTTGCTTCCTAAAAGCTTATTAATCATAGTACTCACAGTCATAGCTCTAGGTCCTATTGAGGTCAGCAGAGCACGTGTAAGTCTTCCCTAAAGCGGAGCTTCCATTCCAGATTCATGTCCCATGTCCATACAGTGCGTCAGACACTAAGAAACACATAGTGAAATATTTTATATATATGTATATTTCTACAGTTCTTGCATTTTTATTTTATTTAGGACATCCAGAATGTCACAGAATCACAGAATGGTTGAGGTTGGAAGGGACCTCTAGAGATCATCTAGCCCAAGCCCCCTGCACCCACCCTGCTGGGTGCAGGGACACCCAGAGCATGAGGCACAGAGTCACATCCAGGCAAGATTTGAAGATCTCCAGAGAAGGAGCCTCCACAGCCTCTCTGGGCAGCCTGTGTCAGGGCTCTGGCAACCTCACAAAAAAGAAGTTCTTCCTCACATGGAGATGGAACTTCCTGTGTTTCAATTTGTACCAATTACCCCTTGTCCCATCACTGACCACCATCAAGAAGAGTTTGGCCTCATCCTTCCTACATTCTCTCCTCAGGTATTTATACATGTTGATCAGATCCTCTCTCAGTCTTCTCTTCTCCAGCCTAAACAGGCCCAGCTTGCTTAGTCTTTCCTCATCCAATAGATGCTCCAGTCCCTTAATCATCTTTGTTGCTCTACGCTGGACCCTCTCTAGAAGCTCCACCTCTCTCTTGTCCTGGGGAGCCCAGAACTGCACCCAGTACTCCAGGTGGGGCCTCCCCAGAGCTGAGCAGAGGGGCAGGATCCTCTCCCTCGCCCTGCTGGCAGCTCCTCCTGACTCATGGGTAACTTGTTCTCAACCAAGACTCCCAAATCCCTCTGCGCGGAGCTGTTTTCAAACCGGTCAACCCCTAATCTGTACTGGGACCTGGGATTATCCCTCCCCAGGTGCAGAACCCTGTACTTGTCCTTGTTGAACCTCATGAGGTTTCTCTCTGCCCACCTCTCCAACCTGTCCAGGTCCCTCGGAATGGCAGCACAGCCCTCTGGAGTGTCAGCCACTCCACCCAGTTTGGTATCATCTGCAGACGTGCTCAGGGTGCACTCTATGCCCTCATCCAAGTCACTGATGAGCAAGTTGAACAGCATGAGGCCCAGTACTAATCCCTGTGGGACACCACCTGCCACAGGCCTCCAACTAGACTCGGTCTCATTTATCACCACCCTCTGACCTCTGCCATCCAGCCAGTTGTCAACCCACCTCACTGTCCACTCATCTAACCCACACTTCCTGAGCTTCTCCATGAGGCTGTTGTGGGAGATGTTGTTGAAAGCCTTGCTGAAGTCAAGGTAGACAACATCCACGGCTCCCCCCTCATCCATCCAGCCAGTCATCCCATTGTAGAAGGCTACCAGGTTCATCAAACACGACTTCCCCTTGGTGAATCCATGCTGACTACTCTTGATCACCTTATTTATTTTCCTTCACATGCCTAGAGATGGTCTCTAGGATGAGCTTCTCCATCACCTTTCCAGGGACAGAGGTGTAGCTGACCAAGCTGCAGTTTCCCAGGTCCTCCCTCCTGCCCTTTTTGAAGACTGGAGTGACACTGGCTTTCTTCCAGTCCTCTGGCACCTCCCCTGCTCTCCAAGGCTTCTCAAAGATGATGGAGAGTGGCTAAGCAATAAACCCCACCTGTTCCCTTAGCACTCTTGGGTGTATCCCATCTGGGTCCATAGATTTATGGGAGTCCAGTTTGCCTAAAAGATCCCTAACCCAATCCTCCTCAACCATCAAAAAGTCTTCCTCTCTCCTGGTTCTCTCTCTTGGCTCCGGGCTCTGTAGTTCATGGGGAGTAGCCTCAGCAGTAAAGACAGAAGCAAAGAAGGCATTTAGTAACTCTGCCTTCTCCGCATCCTCTGTCAGCAAGGCACCCTCCCCATTCAACAGTAGACTAACATTTTCCCTAGTCTTCCTCTTGCTGCTCATGTATTTATAGAAGTCCTTCCTATTGTTCCTAACACCTCTCACTAACTCTAATTCCAGACAGGCCCTGGCTTTCCTCGTTGCATCCCTGCATTCTCTGACAATGTTCCTATATTCTTCCCATGTGCTGCGGCCCTTCCTCCTCAATTTGTATGTGCTCTTTTTCTCATTAAATTTATCCAGCAGCTCCTTGCCCATCCATGCTGGTCTCCCACCTGCCTTGCTCGACTTCTTTCTTGTAGGAATGCACCGATAATGAGCTTGGAATAAGTGGTGTTTGAATATTAGCCAACTCTCCTGGACCTCCTTTCCTTCTAGGATCCTGACCCAGGGGATTCCTCCAAGGAGCTCCCTGAAGAGGTTAAAGTTAGCCCTCCTAAAGTCCAGGGTTGCAATCCTACTTCTTGCCCAGCTTCCTCCTTGCAGGATCATGAATTCCAACATCTCATGGTCACTGCAGCCAAGACTGCCTCCAATCTTCACATTTCCCATTAGACCATTTCTGTTTCTTAGTACCAGGTCTAGCAGCGCCCCTAACCTTGTTGGCTCATCAACCACCTGCATCAAGAAGTTATCTGCAATGTTCTGCAGGAACCTCCTGGACTGTCTGTCCCTAGCTGTGTGATTATCCCAGCAGACATCAGGGTGGTTGAAGTGCCCCATAAGACCAGGGCCTGTGATCATGAGGCTTCTTGCAGCTGCCTGTAGAAGGCCTCATCCTCTCCCTGGTCAGAAGGCCTATAGTCAACTCCCACAACAGTGTCACCCCTGTTGGCCTGCCCTTTAGCCCTCACCCATGGGCTCTTGGCTCGTGCTTTGTCCTCCCCTATGTTGAGCACCATACATTCCAGTTGCAATGTCTCCAATATGTAAGCAAATCTGATGTCAAAAGTAGGCATTATAGCCTACAAATACAACTTCTCATACGTTCTCTGCGCAGCTTGCATGCCATGCTTCAGATGTGACAGTGTCTTCTGCCTTCAATGGCTGGTTATCACAAGCCTTGCTTTGGTTGTATTCCTGAACTGAAACTTGTGCTGAAACAACATTGTATATCAACATCTGCACTCATACTTTACTAGGAATTCAATCCTGATCTGTGTATCAGACTAACGTTGGAGTGAGAGACATTAACAGCCTTCACATCTGGACTGGTTGTCCACTATTACATTTGGGGAAAAGTAGCAAAGGCTGGCCTTTTTATCCTTTTTTTTTTTTTTTT
>VZSV01000045.1:2063923-2126532 GCA_013398735.1 Nothocercus julius
CAGAACAGGAAGTCAACTTCAGTCCTAAAAAAAAGGGCAGAAGGGAATTTAATCCATTCTTTTCACTTACAAGAATATTAGATTTAGCAAAGCTGTTCAAGCCATCAGAAATGAAGTTCTTTAGCTTCTCTACATTAATTATGAATTTTAAACAGTTATTTTTTATCTTGCCTTCTGCTCTTTATGCCACTATGAAGACTGTTTTCTGGATACTTTAGTTTATAAAAGATAATCAATATGTTTAACAATTTGACATCATTGCATATTGGTCTGGAAAATATGAGGTCCTTCAGAAGTGATCTCAGAGCACTGGGACCTGCAAAATTCAGCTGGACTTCTACAGAAGTGTTCTTGCAAAAATGCCAGCAAGAATATAAACAGCACACAGCAAATCTCTCTTATCAGTGGTTGTTTCTCTTTTTCCTCCCAACAAAGCCAGAAAATGCAAGGATTGAAGCTAATTCAATTGCTTTTGTTTTGGTTGAATAAATACTCAAAATCATGTATGAGCACCAACCCTTTGACTTCTGAGGAGAAATTTATTTTAAATCATGCAGCTCTTTAGTAAACCCAACCTTTTTTTGCGGTGCTTTTTAGCTTATCTAAAACAGGCTTACCTTTCCTCATGACTCTGCCTCTCCTCTTCTGCTACGGGTTATGGTGGAAATTAATAAGTATTTGTGGGACTTGTGTTTCCCAGAGCCTGTGCTACATTAAATGGTCCTGGTCAGAAGCTGAATACTCTATGGTATTTCAGCTGGCATGCGAGGAAGATGCTGAGAACTTTACATATGCAAATTAATGGATATTTTAGCTTGGGAATTAACATGAAAAAATGAAAAGAAAAAGAAATTTCTCCAATGAAATGCATATTTTAATGAGAAAATTTCATTACACACTGAACAAAATGTTCTGTTCAAATTTTAAATACATCTCTCAGTGCTACGTCCCAGTATGAAACACCGTGAGAGATGAAGGGTCTAAATGTTTTTTTCCCCCAGTACCTAAAACTAAGCTCCAAATACCAAAGCAGAACTGCACTTTTCATCCATGTAGTTCCCACAAACATTATCTGACCCTTCTAAAGTGTCTAATCATTCTGCACCATGCAGATGTGCAAAGCACTTACACTTTCCACACACTAATTGACCACAAGCAGCATTTGCCACCAAAATATACATATACCACTCTTAGCATATATACCTTGACCCATAGGAAAGCTACATCCGATGCCAAGGCAGCAAGCATGTTCTTCACCAGGTATGGAAATGTATGTGTTATGTAGCATTTATTGTAAGAATGTTTAAAAGTGAATAGAGAATGATTTCTTTTATATCTTTTTTGAAACAGGAAAAGGAATCAGATGAGTATTAGAGGCAGAATTACCACCTCAATGTTCAGTGCAGATCTTTTCATTCCTAAAAGCAGCTTTGTTACAGGTAGAGAAAGATGGGCTCACTCTCTATTTCCAGATGCTAGAGTGATCTTAACTGGTAAAACTGGTCTTTTTATTCAAATAACTGGTTCCGGATAGGTAGGAATGAAACCAATTTCATGCAGGCTTTTTGAGTCAAACCTATTATCTGGTGAAATGGCATAGAAAATCATTGGTTTTGCTCTAAGCTTTTGATGTGCAACCACATCTGTTTGTTGTGACAGTCTATTTAAACTTATTCTAAGTAGCTCACAGAGGCCTTGCAGTTCTGCTCTGCATTGCACTTGCAACAGAGGATATATTTTACTAATTATAGGTAGACAGAAAACAAGCAAATATTCAAAATCATATGTTTTCAAGAAAAATTTTAGAAGCTTTTTCTCTGTTTATTTTACTTGATTCAAAACAGGAATATTTAAGTACTTAAGAGGCTTTTTATAGTCTTAAAAATGAAAAGCAGTATCTTTTTTTTTTTTTTTTTTCAAATAGAACTTTGTGGAAATCATAATAATAACAAGCCACTTTGTTAGGAGAGATATTTAGAATAAACATTCCAAAAAATGGACCCAATTTTTTGAGATCTGTTTTCTTTAAGGAAGATGAATCAAGTCATCCTGCTTATAAAAGGTAAAAAGACTCATGGAATAACTTAACCATATGCATATTAAAACAAACAAACAAACAAAATCCTTATGCAAGGGAAAGCACAAAAACAAACCATCAAAGGAATTTTGGAGGCGAAATCTCACTATTGAGCAACAGGAATAGCCTCTGTGGCATTTTATCCAAGAACCCTTTGAGGGTTCATAAAATTGTAACAGCAAATCCTGGGTTACCTGGGTTATTCTTTTTGTTATGTGTGATTTTTTTATATTGATGGTGGGCATTGGATTCAAGTTTAGAGACCTTAGCCATTATCATATCATTTTAAAAGATTAATTTGCTTTCCTCTCTTCTATTCTCTATCTGTATAGATGTATAAATATAATATAAATATATAAATTAAAATAAAAAAAAAAGAATGTGTGTGTATATATTTGTTTGTGGAAGAACTGAAGTAATGCAGTCCTGAAACAAGATTCACTTTTTGCGTTTTAGTTTTGGAAATGCAGTTTCTTGCTTTGAACCTTCATGGAACTGGCCAGTAAAGACTGACCTGGGAAATGATAATCCAGTTTGTATTTGCTTATATGTATTATGGATCATTTTGAATTTACAGAGAAGTTCAGAAGACTGTTTTTCTCTTCTATACGAAGGATTTGTTCTGAATATGAATGAATCTCTGCTTTGCAGATAAATACAGAAGCATGACCTATAAGAATTTTTATCTCTCCCCTTTCTTTTTATTGACAAACTGCGGGGTATACTTCCCATCTGTGGCAAGATGGGAATTTACATAAGTCAGAGGGCACAAAACAATACCTTCCGTTTTGCTATTCCTCCAAACTAAATGTCTGCAAATAAGCTCCCAACCCGCACAGTGATCCAGAGAGGTGATCAAAGAGCAGGAAGATAAATGGCTCAAAAATAAGCCATCTTTGGCCTTATATAGTCTTAAGGAAGAGTAGTATTACTTCTATGGTTTTTGTTTATTTATTTATTTTTGCAGGCAGGAATATTCCATTGGATTTTCTTTGCTGGGTTTGAAATAAGAAGTTAATTTCAGAATACAAAATCATTGAATCAAGGAGTATAGCTTTCTTCTCAATTATGCACTGTTTATAAACCTTTATACATTTGAACATAATCTATAAATGATTCCTGAAAATTGCTACATAATTTAATAGGGACAAACTTAATAAGTTTCTGTAGAAATATAGCAGAATTTCCTAATACAAAGCAAAAAGAAACCCAAAACAAAACAAATAAAAACCCCCAGCCCATTAGTAACCTACAGAATTTAGTAGCAAATTAAACCTTTCTGTATTTAATAGATCATTTTATCTACACAGAGATTTACAAAATAAATATCATTCTTCATTACTTTAATAATTGAATATTTACTTTTATTATTAGCAAAATAAACCTTAAAACTGCACAAAACTATTTGAGGGGATGTTTCTGCTTAAGCAGATTAGCTCAAATGAAAAAAAAAAAAAACTGTAGAGATGTAGTGAACTATAACCTTAATGACAACTTTTAAATGAACAAAAAAAATACAATTGGAGTTTAATTCTTTTACTACATTCTGTGATTTCATAATTCCGTATATAATTTAAGGACCATATTCTCATTTACATTAAGTTCTTTTTGCAGACATTTCCTAATGATGTGTTAAAGATGTTCACTTTACTAGAAATTATATAAATTCAAATGAAAATCAGATTATAAACATCTCAAGAAGTCTTTTTATTTGATCCTGCAGATTTCATATGCTTGTAAAAACCCTTGAAAGATATTTCTGTGAAGAAAGGAAGCAGTATACTACTATCATCTTAAGCAAGTGCATTTGGTACTGTTAAAGGCACCTTATAAAACGTCTTTTTCAGGATTGGTTTAAAATATTCTATCCTTGCTCTAGATTAAATTTATCTTCTTTATGGTCAACCACCCCAAACCAGGTTGGGAACCCCTTCCAGATCCAAATACTTTAAATTTAGGAGCCTATACTCTATGTGTCCTTGTGCAAGCTAGACCTTTAATTCCCAGCACAGCCAGTGTAATCAAGGCTTGATTAACTTGCTTAACCACAGGCATCCAGAGCTATCCAAGAGGGTTGGGAGAAACCTGCTTGGCCTCCAGCTGCTGATTTACAACAGCTCCGGTCCTGTGTAAGTTCGGTCAGCTTCAGGCTGCTGTTTTGTATATGATTTTACATGATACTGGGTGCCTGTGTTCAGGTGACTGAATTCGGCCTTAAATCTCTATGTCTACCTCTTACACAGTGGTAGTTACATGGCATAAATCCTATACTTGGTTATTTACATTTATCTTTATTACAAACCATGACAAAAGAAAGAAGCATCACTGAGAAAAAAAAAAAAGTATTTTCATTCTTTTTGAAAAAAAAAGGATGCATTGTCTTATTTTTCTGCAAAGTTAAATCTTTTTTTTTTTTTTTTTTTTTTGCATACTTAAAGTTTTGTTCCTTCCCAATGAAAAAAAAAAAGAAGAGAGAAAGGAGGAAGGAAAGGGGAGAGAAGGGGTCACTAGAGATGTTCAGCAAAACTATACATGTTTCTGCTCTCCATCACTAGTTGTTCCTGTACGTGTTACCGCACTGCGTAGGGTCAACAAAGAGCAGAGCTGGCCTAGTTGCATTCAGGCAGTGCCTACATTTGTGCAAATCCACATACCCTCTGTTCAGGGCACTGTCAGCCCAACACTCTTCTATTGACAGGAATATAATTCAGCTTTCTACAAAGAGAAGTAAGAGGACCTGAGTTTTTAGCTAAGCAACAACAGTAAAGGGCTACACTGCTTTTTTCTTCAAGGTCAGATTTTATTATCTCAAATCTACACATGCAGGTTCTTTTTCACCCTGAGAAAAACCTGGATAGAGAAATCATCAAGAAAAAATGGAGATAAACACTCTACTTAAAAAATAATAATAATAATAATAAAAGCTTAAAAATGGGACAAATCCCAGAAAATTATGTCTGGACTATAACGTATACTGAAAGAGAGAGGAAGAGGGAAGAAATAGCAGCTGCTTCTCTGTGGTCATTTGGAGTATGACATATTGAGACTTTCTACCACTTGCTGGGGAATCCCAAACCTTTGTGCGGTTTTTGTTCTGGAAATGGGCAGGACTCTCTGAACAAGAGCAGGATTTCCTCACCCGTCTCAGTCTGAGAGACCTGCAGTTTTGTGAGGCAACTGAATTCCTAACAAAAAAAAGCACTGACTATTGCATTCTTTTCCATCCTAAGCCAATTAATTTTTCTCTCTGCTACAGTGCTGAAACAACAATGATGGGGCACTTTGTTTAAAAGTGCCTATTTTTTCTGACTAATTAACCGCTAATTCAATGGCTGGACAGATAAAGATAATCAAAGTATAAGAAACCTGTCATAATTGGAGCTTAAAAAATCTTCTACCATCTGTATATTTCGTAGTATATGCATTTTCTTTCATCTCCATGCCACAAATCCTTGCTCAAAGGAGTCATTTGTCAGCATGAAAAGCTGTGGTTAAAGCTCTTTTTTCTTTTTTTTCCTTGCTGTTTTTATTTATACATAGGCTATTCATGAAACAATTCCTTAGACTTGTTTCCTAACAAAGACATAAGTTATGCTACAATTTTGGAGCTTGCAATATTAGTATTTTCTCCTGTAATTTTCCTTAATGTATCTTCATGAAAAGAAACATTAGATAAAGCAGATTCTTTTTGGACAATCTCAAAAAAGAAAAAAATCCGATCCAAAATCAGTAGAAGACAGAACATGATGAAGATGAAATATATAAGTGTTTCATATTCATAAGGATTAATCTATTGCTGTTATTAAATAAAATGTTCAGAGCAGCCTTCAGAGCAGCAAGTCTAAATTTTCTTATTAGTTTCCTTGGTCCAAATCCAACATTTCCTGACAACTACTTTATGTTGGGTACAAATGTAGCTGGCAATAAGTGTGTTTTTTCCACTGGTGTACTGCCCTGGCTTTATTCAGAGACGGATATAAGAGTCTTTCCGCTAGGGACTGGATGCACTGAAGGGATGGGGTGCTTCTAGCCTTTGGTAAACAAAGGACACGCTGACAGCCGTGGCATTTGTGGAAGGAAGAATTGAGTTCCAAAAGCTAGGGGTAAACCATTAGGTGTCACAGCCTCAATGATGTGAAATTGAAGTTGAAAGCTTCTTTCAACTTCTGCAAAGCTGCAAAAATATCTTTGCAGATGTGCATGCAACGTACCAATCCCAGTCGTCTGCTGATGGACTGATGACTCATTTATTTTTTTGCTGATCTCTTTGTAGAATGAAACAGATGATGATGCATATTTCCTAATTTTATAGCAGAAAATTTGGGAATGTAGGACCTACTGGATCACTAATTCCAGCATATGCTTATAGAAACTAAGTAAATAATATTTATTCCAGAAGAGACAACAGAATTGCAATGCTTTTTCCTCCACTCTGAAATGAAGAGACATAAAACCCTTTCCATTATTCAAATCAAGGATAAGAATAATTAACTTCCATTAACTGGTTTAGGTGTTAAGAGTATGTTTGACTTCTTATATATTCTAATTCACAGTACATCAAAGTGAAGCTCTCTGAGAACCTCGGCAGTGCTCTGCATCTCCTCACTTGTACTTCCGCCTGATTTATCTGTTCAAAAATGTGTTGGAATCTGCATAAAAATGGAGTCTGCAAACTGATTTGGATTAATCAGGTCTGACTGTAATTCCTTTCGGTATCCTCATTTTAACAGCACATCAATCATAATGACCTCTTTTGATAATAATGTTACCGTAATATCTAATTTCATATTAATTCCCTTGTAATTTAGTAGGCATTCATTCTAACAGTAATTCCTATGGAATTACATCTGATGTCCCCATGAATACCAAAATAATTCAACATGATAAATGTTATTAGATCAAATACCAAAGGAGGCAATAAGGATTTGCCATTTATAATAAAGTTTTGCCCACAAACCATTAGTGGACATTACTGCACAGTATTAAGGAAGTTCCTGTGTAAATCGGTTCACATCCAGCTACATCCTGAATGTCTCCCCTGTGTGTCAACATGAGCCTGAGTAGCCTTGCTGAGACACCCACTATGTGAACTCGGGATACGTACGATTTATCATCGGCTGCTGAACCCATTCGATCAGTGATCTCATCCTGAATCCTGCCAGCCAAGCCTGGCCAGCCTGTCAATGAGGAAAGCTTGAAAGAGCACAGAGCTGGTTTGCAGGAGCCGTTGTGCCAAGACCTTTCCTGATATCCTCTTTCATTAGTGTTAAATTAGTCCCTTCACACAGCAGTAAGAGGCACTCAGTCCTCGAGGGCTCTGCATTTTGGATGAGGTACAGACATGAGCTCTTGTTCATTTCTGCATCTGCATATATATTGTTGTACATATATATCTTATACTTATTACGTGCCTATATATCTCAGCTGAGATATGGCTTACAGAGGCAGAGGGTGTGTGAAAGGCGATTTCTAGCACGATCTTACAGAACAAATGAGACATAATCTGTTCTCAGATTTTAGACACACCATCACTCTTCAGGAAATAAGACTGGCCAGAACAGAGCACAGGTATCGCTCACGTGCCCGACTGAGAGCCCCGGGCCACTGCAGGTCTGTTCCAGGGCTCACAACGGTGTCATGAGAATGGGATCGAAGACAAACCGGTGCCTCAAGCTTCGCACTGCTTCCTGCCCGCTATTTCTGCAACGGCTTCTTGTGAGACTCCCTGCCCCTTCGCAGGGCAGAAAGTGTCTATATGACAAAAACTTGTGCCTCTTTAGTTGGCAGCATTGCTAGACCTAATGGTTGGTATGCGCTTGGCTTGGGAGGTAAAGGAAGAATGTAATTTGTTTTTGTACTTCTGTTGAGTAAGAAGAAATTAAGGCTAAGTTTCAGATGAAGTTTGTTTGCCACTTTTTGCAGTGCTCATATTCATATGGAACGAACGTGATCTTTCCTTTTGTGCAGTTATTCTGCATGTGGAAAATGAATGGTACTAAACTCAACATTAGACCCTTTCTTATCATTTCATGCATGCACAGGTCTATTTTTGTGCAGATTCTTCAAGTATTGATTGTTTCTGTTGAAAGTGCACTTGCTAGGAAAAATAAAAATATTAATAATAAAGGTTTCCCCCCTTCCTTTCGATAGAATGGCCTTCTTAGAAAATCATTGGTTATCTTCTCTAGTAATCACTGTTATTCCTTGGAGAATAACCCTATCACCAGGGTCACTTTTAGTTATCTAATTGACTCTTTTTTTTTTTTTTTCCCAGGCATTTACTCCTGAATGTAGTTTAGAGGCATCACCCTGGAACCGATCACAGAACTACGTGAGTATTTTGGAACAGCAGAAAAACAGAGATTGCCTAAGCAACCAAACGTGCAGCTTTCTGCCCTTTCTTTGTCAGAGGTATGTCAGCGTAGCACTGAGGGGGCTCAGGTTTCAAATAGTCTGAACTGGTTTTGCATGGAGTAGTGGAGCACAGAACATTAATGTAAGATGCTCACTTCTATTTTGGAGGTGGGAAAGTGATCCATAGTAGAGAAAAATATTTGTAGTTTTCCTTATTTTAAGAACAGAAGACACCACTGTTGTTAGCGTAACATGAAGATATTAAATAGCATAGAATAAATATTCAATCACGGAATTCTTTATGATCCTGGCCAGTATAAAACCTCAGAATCAATTTGTGATGGTGAAGCAGAGGTGACATAAAAAAAATAGAGTTGGTAAATATAAAAACAGATAAATTTGAAATATAATAATGTTTACATTCTGCTCAAGATACCTTTTCTTTTCTTACGTTGGTGGTCTACTCTTGTTCTGCAGAATTAAGCACCATTAGCTTTAAATTAGCAAGCTTACATACAACTCAGGCATAAAGTATGCACTTGAATGTAGGCCAATCAGTCAGTTATTTACAGAGGTTTGGCCATAGAGAGAGGTTTTGCTGTATGTGCTTTTATGACTACATAGTATTGACTGTTCTTGTCCTGGATAATTTAAAAGTACAGAAGGCTACAATTATCGCAAGACTTCACGGATAATCAAACCCTGCTCTCTTTCATACACATATGCACCCACATACACTAAATTAAACCTTTTCTAACTCACTGGAGGCTTTCCCTTTCTTTTTTTTTTTCCATCTTTAAAGTGAAAGTGAATGCTGTCTTGATAAAACCTGGCAAGTGTAATTAATAAATGAGCACAGGAAATTACCAACACTAATGCACTAATGGGAACTGAGTCATAGCTTCGGCAGATCACCAAACCATTTCAAAAAAACAAGGATGACAACAAAACCTGAAGGCAGCCGCTGCCCACAAGCACTCTACCTTCCTGCCAAGTCTAGGAACAAACTGGGAAACGATGAAGAATGATGGGAACAAAAATAGACTAAACATTAGCAGTCAAGTTCTTATAGTGTGCACGCTGGCAATTCTTGAAGTCAAAGCTTTCTTATAATACTGAAGTCAGGACGTGATGCTACACTAATTTCTGTCCATTAAAAATCCCGGCAAATTTCCTATAATGCATAAATGGTAATAGACTGAAATTTACCTTGTGTTTTGCAGCTGTAGCATTTGAGGATGAAAGAACTCTATACAAACAATGATTTGGGAGAGACATTTATAAAACTGACAGCTTTGTTCAGGAGATATCACATAGATGATGCATACAAGGTCAGAAATTACTATCTACTATACCACTGTATGAACATAAGCATGGTATAATCATTAACTTATAACTTGAAACTAGAGCCCTAGGACAAGAGTCAGGTTTGATCTACTCCTTCATAAATTCATAGACAGTTGCAGTCCTTTTACTTTGTTTATCTACATCCAAACAGAATTTGACCTAACTATGGCTATAATATGGGTGCAATACATATGGATATTTATGACATATTTTCTGCAATGAGTGTTGGATTTTAAGGTTTTTTTTTTTCTTTTTCTTGTTATGGAGTTTGATGTTTTTGTTGTAACTACTGGAACACTGTTCTGCACAGCACGGGGATTTCTCAGGTTTCAAAGGAGGCTTTTGGTTAGACAGCAGCTGTCAGGATTCATGGAAAACAGATGATAACTGATGACAAATAAATAATAAGAAAAATGAGTGATGTAGGGCTAGACAGCTCCTTCACTCAACAACTCATTCATTTTAGGTCATGGTGTTCTCTTTATTTCGGATTTTTTTTTTCTTTTATCTAATGCTTGTTAAATTTTGAATATTTAGTGGAAGTGTGGCAACAGCACAGGCTGGCCATCCAACTGAGAAGAATGTAGCATAACTTACTTCTGATAAATTAAGCTCATGTGCTTAGTAAATCTGTTATAGCAAGTTTGGGATGAAGAAAAACAATTCTGCCTGAAACATCCCTATTACACAGTAATGTGACACACCTCTTGCCCACCCATAGAAAGTCTCATGCACAAAGAAATTGTAAACAACCACCACAGTGACCAAGGAGAAACAGAAAGCAAGCTGACAGCAATAAATATTCTCATGAATCAAAGTGCCAAGCTTAATTCATAATGGTTCAGAGGTGCGCTGGTATGTTGTCCTCAAATATTTGAACAATCTGCTGGCATTTATAAAGATGATTGCAAATTCCCCAAATGTTCTGAAATAAAACATGATAGATTATAACCTCTGAAAGCTTGTACTGAAAGTTAGCTATTAGCATTTATTTTTCTTTTCCACATGGGCCCTGTGGTACTGTGCAAATTCTTCGTAGCTCTGTCTGCCCCTTACAATGTGTTCATACAACGTGGAGCACAGTGGGACCTTGGTCCTTACTGGGACTTCTTAACATAAAAATAATGGAAATAATGAATACAGAACCATTTCATTATCCTTTTTTTNGAGAGAAAAAAATAAATAGGAATTTATCTTGTTAGTCCCTCCTGAGTCATAGTAGGGGAAGCAAAAGTATCATTAGCCTCCATATTCACATGAATTAGTCATATCATTTGGGTAATAATACCTCACATTTCTTTAACCTGTTCAATCAATTCATGGAAAGGCACGGCTGTTCCTGCTCATGCTGAATTTTTACATTGTCTAAGGATATGATGGTCTTGAGCTTCTGAGATTTTTGCCTGAACTAGAAGGAACAGTAAATGAATCAATTTAGCAGGTTTGAGTTCACCCCCACAGGACCTTCATAGAATAAGAAGAAATGGGAAAAAAATTACTTTTCCAATCAGAATGCAGGAAAGACTTCTTGAAATCATAAATTCTGTATCAGCCTGTAGAAACCAGGCGTAGGCTCTTTCTCCAGTTGTTTCCATTGTCTATATTACCAACCCCTATATTACAGATGAGCAAGCTGAAGAGAGGGGTGGTCCAAAGGCTGGCTGCTTATGCCTCTACTAGTAAGTTAAGAAAGCTAAACAAGGTTTTCTTACTGAGACCAGATAGAATGGGAATCCATTTCCACCCTATTAAACTCCCTTATTCGCCAAATGAGACTAAAATACCTATTGGAAATGGTCACTGGGTTGCTGCAATTTGCAAACTGGACCCACAAATTTTGGGGGAGAGTGCAAGTTACACCAAAGGCTTTCCCAGCCTTCTAACAGTACAGATGACAGTGTTCTGGTCTAGGGAACATTCTCTGTCCCTGCTCACTTTACTGGTGCAAGTGTAGCCTGCAAGGCTGCGAGTAGACTTTTCAGTGAATTTTGGAACATTAAAAAGCAAGCAAACTCCAGATGAAAAGTCTGAAACCTCAAACTAATATTCTAGGAGGAGCAGAACAACTGCCCATTCCCTTTCCCTCCCTCTCCTCTGCACATTACAATACATATATTAGCCTAAACAGAAAGATTAGATCTCTCTCTCACTGAAGTGACATGTTCTGCAAATTGTGCCGTTCTGACCACACTAGCAATTGCATCCTGGCAGATAGATCTGCCCTGTATGGAGATGGTTGGAATGTGTCCTTAAAATATCCTTTAGCCCAGAAAATAAATTCTGCTGGTGTCTGCTGCATTTCTACCACCACAGCCAAAAGCTCCTTTGCAAGCCAAACATGCTTGCTGCCATTCCTTCACATCTGTAACATTTAACTTTAATGCCTCTGCCCCTGAGGAACTGCAGAGTAGCATTTCAATTCACCATCTACGGATTTGTCCTAAAGAATTAGAGACGTGTCAGCTTATCAGTCTGTGACCTTTTCTATTAACATTGTCTTCAGGTTGACTTGGCAGTGCACAAGGAAAGTAAATCTTGTTACCCAAAGCTGGTCTGGCTTGCCAGGATAGTGCAGCTGTGGCTCAAATCTGTTAAATTTTTAAATTGCAAACATTGCTATGACTACATAAAATTTATTAGGTAGAACAAACCCTGGGAAGGGGTGGGGAGAGGAAAGTAATGGAATAGAAACCATTAAAATAGATATAACAGAGGAGGGTTTTGCAAAGCCTTTAAAGTTGCATTGTTTAGCTTATTTACAGCCTGCCCTTACATGTTAGAGATAATGCAAACAGAGTCGCCATGTAAAGTACGTGACCTTTTCATGTTGCAATCTTTGGGACATCTAAATGCAAACACTTCCAAGCAAGAAGCATGGGCTTTGTTTATCACCCCCCTCCCAGATTTTTGCAGCCTCCTTCTCTGTTGTGCTGCTTTGACGATGAAGGGATGGAGGGTAGCATGGCAAACCCAAAATCTGATACCAGGGATAAGTCTTCTGACATAAAACTGTCCAGGCACAGCAGCCCCTGCATCTCTCACTGCTCTGATATTCAGGGGCATCCCATTACTGCATGAACTGCCCTTTTCAGAATACTCTCCTTCATCATATAGGGACATTCAGGGCTCAGCACATGAGCCTAAACTCCCAGTGGCACCTGAGATGATAAACTGAAATGGCTGGGATCCACAGGAGGCTTCCAAAATTGACGTGGGCCCTATGACCCCTGAGCTTTTGTGCTGGTTAGGCAAAGATAACTAAACTATCTAAAACTAACATGATGTTTACACAAATTAATTAAACTCCAAAAGTGGGATTCAGCTGCAGATTGACACATCTCAATTAGTGTTTGTGAATCAGTTAAGTCCTAAGCTTTCATTTTAGTCAAAAGAGACCAGGTTAATATAGGCAGTACACCTTGGAGAAAGAGATACAGACCAGCTTAAAGCAGATACCTATTTTTGGTCATAGCTTTTGCGACTCCATGCATTATGTTGAGCAGATTTCCACCGACTGTAAGAATTAGACAAACAGACTGTAACAATTTAGACACCCAGCTCGTGTAGATATATATGTGAGGGCATGTAAATATATTTTTAAACTTGAACTGAATAACTGGAAAGAATTAAAACAAAATGGAGTTGGAAAGGCTATTTCATCTATACAATAGCATACTGAAGACTATAGGATAACTTTTTCTTTTCTTACTACTTTCTAGCCTGTTTTCCCTTATATACATATATATATGTGTGTCTGTGTGTATATATATGTATGTATGTATATGTATATATATATATTTTTCATTTAGGCTCTCCCACTATGCTTCTGCAATTATCTGATCTCACTGGTTCCACTTGGGGTCTATTGTAGTATTTGTATTTATTATTTATGTATATTTATTACAGTAGTATATCATAAATAAAACATTAGGAAGATACGGAATTTACAGTAAAAGAAGGAAATAACAGAGCAGTTTTGATCCATGCTGGTTATTATTTCAGTGCAAGCCTGTGGGTGATGTCATAAGATAAAGCAGCCAAATTCCAATTTAAATATTTTCACAGAGCCATTTGTGAAGAAAATTACATAAGTAAACTGACATAAGTGAAGTCAGCTGAATTTATTTAGTAAGTTAGTTATTATAAAAAAGTGTGGTCTACGAATTCTTTTGAGTCTTAGATGCGCTCACTCTATTCTATAGTCCAGAAATTAATGTTGAACTACATCTTCCTCGACAGACAATATTCACACTATTTTTGGCAAGGGGAAGTGGCAATAATAAATTAACTGGTGTAATGAAGCTCTATAGCATAATGAATGGCTCCATAGCATATAGAGGAAAACTGGGAGACAACACACCTGCCCTGATGCTGTGCCCTGTGCAAAAGATTGCATCGTTTGCAATTCCTAAAGGCAATTACCTTTAAAATACTTCTCCCTTATTGCAGCTGTTTTCCAATTCTTTATAATCATAATGTGTTTGAAATTGGAGCCTGGACTTAGCTTGTTGATGATTCAGACAAGCTGGAAACTTCATTTCTGTTTGCGAGTGGTTCATTTAAGAGGCAACATAGGTTCTACTGCGATTAGGTAAATTAATAGAGAAAAGTTCTTTTAAACAGGAAATCAAGGGGTAAAACCTCAGCGTCAGGAAATCCCTGTACAGCAGATGTCTGGAAGCTGCCAGGATGTACAAGTTGCCTTGTTCTTGTATTCTTTTCCTCAGTGTCTGTTCTTATCTACTGTAAGACACAGGATTTTAGTCTAGATTTTTAGGGTAGGCATATTTGGTCTCATTCAGAATGCCTGTTTTTGGATAATGACATGTACAAAATTTCACTTTGAATCAGTAATCACTTTTTCTTAAAGGATTTTGGGGCTCAGAATGATGTCAGTGTCCTCAAGCTCCTGAAATCCAATGCTGAGTAAAATCTCATGGCTGTTTTTATCCTTTTTTTTTTATTCTTTGAAGCAGTTATCAAGAAGAGCTTGAACTTCTGCCAGACAACCACCTGAAACCAAGGAAAATGGTGTCTTTAAATTAAAAAGTAAGACTTGTAAGTTGAAGCAACATCTACGGATTGCTTGGCTCCTAGTTTTAGATAGTATAAGCTGGTAATAGTCTCCTCAGAGATGCAGACAACCAAAATCTGGATCATTGATCAAGATCATCTAAGTTCCCTTTTGTGCGGGGTACATGCCAGAGTGTCCTAAGCATCTTTGCAAGCCCAGGAAGAGTCAAACAGACAGTGTTTAACTGGAAGATCAAACAGTGAATGGCACGCCAAAGTGCTGATTCGGTGGCTAAGTGCCCATCTCATTTCTACTACATAACCTGTTAATTTTTGACCTAGCTGACAGTAACTGCAGTAGTTCCTCTCTTTGGCATGAAGGCACCCAAGTGCTTTTGAGTTTGACTAAGAGTGAAATATTTTGCTCAATATTTTACAGTGGCTAACCACTGAGATTGGTGCTGTACACTTGTCTTCACACCTTCTCACCTGCTTGGGCATTGTGCAGAATTTGGGCAGATGTTGATGCAGAGAGAAAAAGATGGGTATATTTAGTCTCTTTTCTTGCTGTCAGAATATCTGTAAATGGTCAATGAAACCAATATATATTATTTATACATATATAATTTAATTTACATTCAGTAATTTAATATACATTTAAGGATGTATTAATATTCATTACATTCTTAATTAGAACTAACATCCTGTTCAGAGCAGAGTATGAGCTTGTAACATCCTATATTTTCATTGAACAAGAGTCTTCGACTATCTATGAATTTGGAGGTTCATTTGTATTGCCTATTTGCATTTTGTAACAAATAATTTGCACGTAGTTTTGAAAGTGCGCTTTGGTCTTCAATGATTAGTTCTATCATGTGTAATATCTAAGTTATGTGAGGTTAGTAGCCATATAATTTAGAGACTTTTTGTAAGTTAGAGATTTTTTTGTTTTGTTTGTTTAATGGGGAAAATGTGTGTTTGATGTCATTTTGACACCAATTCACCTGTCTAACTTCAAGAACCAAAAGGAAAATTTTTGGAACTTTCAAGGGAATTTAACCCGATTAAGAGCTGAAGCGACCCCTTGAGTTACCTCACAGTTCCAGTATAGGAAATGTGGGTTGACCAGGCACCAAGCTGAGAATATTCTAGTATGTTAAGGTTAAGTGAAATGAAGCTGCGCCTTTCGCTACAAACTCTGAAAATCTGATAGCACTGACAGCAATGAAAAAACATTTTTCTAGACCACTCCCAAACAAATACATTAATAGGACATTCACACTTCAGGAAAATTCATACTGTAGGAGACAGAGCTACATGAATTTATTAGGAGTTTGAACAAATATTTACAGAAATGTCATGAAGTTTCTTTGATTCGGACTCTATCAGTGAGAAACAAATATTATTGTCATAACTTTCTTTTCCTTTACAGTCTCTGCCATGTGACCTAGCCTTCACATATATCTTTCCACATCAACTTGCTCATCTATTTTTAATTCTCATTTCAGTGTGTCTTTTCATCTTTATTTAAACATATTTTCCTCTGGGATATATATTTGTTTTTATTTCTGTAAATTATTTGGGAGAGAATTTGTATGAAATACCATAAAGAAGAATTAACATTGTTACCATTAGACAGCCATTTCCTAGGCTGAACTTCTAATTGAGTTATCCTTGGTTCCTGCAGGGGAATACTAACCATATGTTTCTAGGGATACCAGGGTTAATTGTCTGCAGAGACTATAGGGACTGCATTTCTTTAACTAACACAAATTGCTGAAGGAGAATAAGTAAAGCTTTCTGAAATGAATTACAATTTGAACAAATAAGAGTTATATCCAAAGTATCTTCTTAGATACTTTGGTAACAACAGTTACCAAATGAAGTGAGAGACTGAAGAAAAAATACAGGATTTGGGAATTGCTTGGATCAAAATAGGCTGAACTGCCTTATTCCATCTCTAATACAATGCTTGACCAAATTCATATATATTACATAATATTATGTCTCAGCTTTTTTTTTTGCTTTCTTATACTTTGTAAAAGAATATGATGTATAATTGCAAAATTTGTGACAGTCCTGTAAAATGGAAAGAGTAAAAAAGAGAGTGCCAATTTTAAAATGCAGGTTTCTGATCTGTCTCTCCTCTAAATTAGCACATAAAGTCAAATGATGCAGTGGGATTTCTCTATCATTTTGAAAGAGTCGCCTATGACAAGCTTTCTTATGTGTTTTTTTGTGTGTGATCTTGCTTCTTATAAGGACCACTAGTTGACCAAGGTAGAAACACAAGCTTCCATTATTGGGTCCCTACCTACTTTAATCTATTAAGAGGGGGTTGACGGGGGGGTTAATCTATTAAGAGGGGGTCCCATACTTTTTTTGAGCTACTTAGTCACTAAGATTTTTAAGGCAGGCAAAAAAAAAAAAAAAAAAAGGTAAACTGGATTATGTGGGGTCTCTAAGCAGTTGGAAATGCTCCTAAAAAGAAACTGATAACAGCAGACTACATAATATCTCCTCCTCCTGTTGTAGCCTCTAGTAGGAGCTTTTAGTGCTGTTTCTTTAATTAGCTCAGTGGATGGATCATACGGAATATCAGTCTACGTGTGATACAAGTAGGAAATTCAGGTTTTCCTATAGTCAAAGCTGTGGTGCAGCTGAGTCTCAAGGGTGTGCCTGTGAGCACCCCAAATACAACATTAACCTTCTGTTTGGTCCAGGAGCTCCCTACCTATTCTCTAAATGGGGGAAACAGTGGACTGATTTGAGATCAGTTTGAAGCTTTGTGATTGACTGAACTCCTAGCTGCCTTCACAGCAAAGCATTTGATGAATTGCAGGAGCTTTCTAGGTGGGAATTTTAGACAGCCCTGGCCTCCACAGGCAGCTTCTGCTGACCCCGGACCACTGGATAGACACTACCTGCATGCTCCACTGTGTCAGGGGTTGTGAAACACTCCCCCTGTCCAATGCAGATCAGGCATTTATAAAGATAAGACATTTGTTAATAACCAGTAGCAGCTGTTTCTGCAGGTGCAGGAATGGGCACATAGGATAGCTTTTTATGCACAGTTAAGATCTCCATCTGTAGGAGACATTTGTACACAGTGTTAGATAATCCAGAGTAATGCATCATGTATGTGCTGGAGTGGTCAAATTGGACCAACACTAGAATGGAGAAAAGCAGCATTTTGAGGAGTTCCACCCTGTCTAGCTGAAGATATGTTTGCAAGCACCATGGCAATGGCAACTCCCTTCGCCAGCCAGACAACAAACAATCAGCCTGAGGCGTTGGATTCCCCCGGGGGCCTTGTCTTGTGCAAAGAACCCAATAAATAAGGCTTTTTACTTTCTTTCTTCTTTTTGTTTCGTTTTGTTTCATTTTTCTTTTCTTTTAACAACCTTTTTGTCTTTAGATTCCTGTTCAACATGGACAGCAGATGAACGCTCACCCCAGCACTGCACCCTGGCAAAGCGCATCCCGAGGCGCTGGCAAGAAGCTGACCCAAGGTTCAAACTCAACCAAGGTTCCTTTCCTTCTTGTAACCCTTTAGCAAGCTGTCAGCACACATTGCTGGAGGCAGAGTACTACCACCAATACTGTGATTACATTGTGCTAATTGGCTTCAAGCAGCTTATATGAACCACTTCGAATCGCAGCTTAGAGTAAACCCCCCGCTCATAGTGAGCTGGTGACATGTACAGCAAGAGCATTATGGAACTGGCCTCATCTTTCCCCTAAAAATTTAGCTTAGTCTCTACCCTCTCATCTTTCAAACTTGCTCAGCATTGTCTCGAATAAGATTGTGTCTGGCAGCAATCACAGAGCCCGCCTTGACATGTGAATGGGATAGTTGTTATCACATCAGCCTAAGAATAACCAGCACTGCCTCTCTTTCTGGACCAGCTGTTTCCCAGCTGTGAAGAATGGGTGGCAAGCTGGGCTGGGTGTCAGACACTATTAAAACGGAGGCACTGCTGCTGTGTTTGTTTCATGGCCTGAAGGACTTTGCCTCACTTACTTCAAAACTAAAACTGAATACATTAAATGGTTTAGCAGCATGGTGGCCGGCTCAGTAACCCATTTTTCTCTACATGTTTCTGACCATTCAAAGCATAATGTAAAAAAATAAGCCCTTTTAGAATAATAAAATTCAATAGCAGGCCATTGTGACTTTTTCCATATCCTACTGTATAAAGCCTTTGCCCCACCATTTGTTTGTGTACTATTTTTGTTTTGTTTTACATATCTACTGATGAGTCTAGTAGAGGTTTTTGCACTGGTCTCCTGCTGCTCTATTTATGGCTTTTTGTGCTGAACTGCAACTTGGCCATTGAATGGTACTACTGATTTTCAAGAGATGTACTTGTAGTGGAGGAAGGATTCAGACTTAATATCTATAACTTTAGGATCTAGTCTTTATGCGCGACTTTTGGTTAGCGTATAGGTATATGCCTCCATACTTTCTGTGACTAACTGATGCATTATAGAAAAAAAAAGCAGATTGGCAAGGCTGACGGTAGGTCATGTAAGTACAGACTACTAGTTATATTTGAGAATTCATTTGCTTAACGTGGCAAAGAAACGGATTTTTGAGCTGAGATATCCTAAGGTACACTCAGCAACGCCCTTTGACACAAAAATGTATTTTCAGAAGTAACTATGTGCCTGATATCTAATATCTTCATAATACATCTTCCACGATTAGTTAAAAGTTCAGATGAGATGATTACTGGAGAGAGAGCATTGACAGTATAGGATTGTAACTTACTGTGGTTACACCTCTGATGGAGGTTTCCACTCGCACAGCAAGTTGCTAGCAGGGGTTGTGGAATTCCTGCTCCTGTACTCGTCTGTTCCAGTACAAACTCACCTGGCTCATGTCTAGTCTCAGTTTTAAGAAGAAAGATTTGGCACCTTAATTACTTCAGGCATGAGAAGAGAGCAGGCAGTTCTGTGTGAGTTATGTAGATCAGAAACAAAGCTGTGATTTAATTAATGCACACTTCAGCCTGTGAAGTGCAGTTTTATTTAAAAGTATGTTTTGAATATAGACTGAGATCGTAATACTGCTGTGAAGATTCAAACATGTTATCTCAGAAGTGCATGAGATTTGTTGCATCTGTATTCTTGAGGTGTCTTTGAAATTCTCAAATGCAGTTCACAGAATGATTTAAACTGTTTGAAAATTTCTCAGTGACTTAAGATAGTAGCTAACTCAGAGTTCACAGCTTATTGTCTCAAGACCTACACTGAGCACGTGGCATAAGAAACATGCTTATATAGCAAAAATTTCATCTATAACTGAAATGTATCTGCCTTTTCAGAAAATAAGCACACAGGTGAAAACCAGTGATCCAGCTAAACTTCAGTAATCCAAATATATCCAGTTTAAATATGGGCCATGACTGTCTACTTTTATACTTCCATACACCAGGCATACAAGCGTACTTACTTTTTATTTATTATTGCATAACAGATTAAAATTGCAAAACAGCTTTGGACAAGGAATAAAAAATGTCATATCTAATGAATAATTACATAACACTTTCTTTGAGCAAAACATGACCATCTGAAATAGAAAGGTGCCAGGTCACTCAGGCTAATAATTACTGGCATCTTACACAAATAAGCAATCAGCATCTTATAATTGCCACTTCTATGCAATCCCCTACCTGCTTGATCCTCATCTGAATTTGCTTTTCTTAATACCTATTTTAAAAATATCCCCAATGCAATCTAATCCACCACTTTCTGAAATTTCCTATCCAATTAAGCATTATAATTGAACCCCTTTGCTGCCCTCCTTATCTTGTTAATAAATATATTCACAGTTATCTGACTCCTATTCCATTTAGGAGGTTTTGCATAGTCTTTCCTTTTCTGCAACAGATCATTATTTTTAATAGCACAATAGCTTTTTTTCTTTTTCAAAGTCCATCTCTGGGTATGACCTCTAGAGATTTCACAAACTTCTGTAACTCTTGTGCAAAACTCCTTATCCCTTAAAAATCCATAATAAATGCCTGTCAGATATTGCTGCAACAAGATAACATATTACCTCTACACTGGGATCAATCAAATCCAAGACCCTGAGATTCAATACATCTTGTCTAAAAGATGTGAAATTTACTGAATAAATTAAGGGGTAAGTTTAAAGACCTTGTGGACATAAATTAGGAAATCTGGTTGATACACATCTAGGATGCAAAATCCTTGTGTGGTATGTAACTATTAAACTATGTGATTGCTTAAAAACACGAATAGTTCCAGAAACAGCCAGAGCTGTGAAGGCCACACAAAATTTTTCTATATATAACATATCCCTTTTCTTTGCTGTAATTATGACTTAACTGGTGTTTCCATCTATCAGTGCAGGAATCTCATATGAATTCATGCAGCTTCAAGGCACTATTGCTTGGCGCTACATAGTTATTTATACCAGTCCATGTTTTGTGTAAAACACAGCTAAGTCAGTACTGTTCTGATTTTGCAATGGAATAAATTGGTTCCTGATGATGTTATTGGCTTCTCATCACTTTTCATGACAAATCACTCCTCTGCATCAAAGTTTCTCCACTGTGAAATGGAAGGTCTTGGAACTCGAAGCATATGCTCGTTGGATGACTTACCTGTAGGAGTGGAGATTCAGCCAGTTTCTCTTATCTTGAACTGTGGTCTCAGTGCACTCCTATGGATGTCAGAGAACACACCACAAGAGATTCATCTTCACAGACAGCTTAGCCCAAGCTCAGTCTCTAAGCAGTGCTTTGAAATGACTTGTGTCAACTTATAGTGGTGTCTAATGGACATGAAAAATTATTGAGTCAAGAGTCCTAGAAGCAGCTCAAGACCAGAGGCTTGTCATTTTCACATCTACTTCCAATCTTGCCAGTTTTACAGATCATTCACAGCCTACACATTTGGCTTTCACAGGTTTCCCAGATATCTGCTGATCCTTTTTAACATGACAATTAATTTAGAGAGGAATATTAAGGAAAGATCTTTTGAAAAGCACCCAGAGCCAACAGGAAAGCAGCCAAGGAAAATGAAAATGTCTGGGCTCCTGCTTTTCACAGCAAGTGAAAATGCCTGCAAACTGCTTCACACCAGGCTGTGAGGCCCTGGTAACACTACCGATTACAACTGATCATTTTTAATTTTCATTTTCTTTCTGTTCGAAATCTGAGAAATAACTTGATATGGGAAACAGCTTCATTAGTGGATGTTAATCTATTACATAGTATCACCAAACCATGATATGGTAAGGGAGGGGATGGGTTTGGCTTTACCTAGCATCTGCAATTAAACTATATATTCTGAGAAGCTGTTGACCTCCACTGTTGAAGCAGATTCATCGAAAAATGCAATTTAAAAGCAAAGGAGTTTATTGTAGTAACCTAGTCTGAATCTTTATTTAGAATGCAGCCAGAAGCATCACCCAGGAAATTTTGCATCAGGACCATAACTCATGCAAGAATCACAAAATCTTTCTGAAAATAGCTAGAAATTCTTATACCAATATTTAAAGAAGTAAATTTTTGTTTCTCCAAGCCAATTATTCCAGCAGTTCATTACCCTATTTCAAGTGTATACTTGTGCAGTTTATTGTTTGTTCTGAACCTTATTGCCACAAGGATTGTCACAACTTTCCGACATGAATAATTAACACATTTCATTGTGAGAACCTTTTCTTTTAAACTATATATTCACCCAGAGGGATATAATGGAAAGCTTTGCTTAATGATGGCCTCCTCAGAACACATTATATTTTCCACTCAGAACACAAAACAGTTATGATGTCTAATTGTCTAATCTGTCTAATCTGGAAATTCAATAGCAACGTTTAAGGGTCTTCATAGTTTTATTAATTGACAATAACCTTTTCCAGTTTCACTTCCAAGTCTAATATTAAAAGCTATATATGTATATATGTGTGAGCTTGTTTAATGTTTACTGGTAGAGCATGATGTTGCCAGCTGACTTAGGTAAAGAATTATAGAAAGGAGATAGGTTTCTTTGATGTTGATTTTGTAATTTTGGGGTGAGCTCTTATCTTTCATACAGAAATTCTTGATTTATTTCCAACATGCTCTCATGGTTTGCTTTCCTAACACTATTGCCAGAAACAGAAGAGAACAAATGAGATGTTTTATATGGTGCTAAACTAATTTAATGGAAAAGTTTTGTTCAGGTATGAGTTTTCAAAGTGATATGACATCATACATTGCCAGTAGCATCACAGCTGCTTCTGCTGCATGATGATTTTTCTCAGTATAGAAGCTGATATTGATTGTCCTTGGCTCTGCAAAAAAAGCTGCTGCTTAAAGCATAAAAGAGTTGTGCGTCCCCCTTTTAAAGACTGAGATGTTGATGTATCACAAATTGCTTCATAAGAGTGTCTTCCTAATAAAATTAATGGCAAACCTTAAAAACATTACTTCACATGGGGAAAATGTATCATTCTTAGAAAAATACATATGCATATAGATATAGATAAGTAAAAAGAACAGAGGATTGCTTAGAAGGTAAGAGGAAAGAGATCACTGGAAAGATATGTTATTTATACATATTTTTTACTACCTATCCACAGTTTATTCTCTAATCTGTATATTTTCACATTCTTTGTTTAAATCGAAGTAATGCAAAATACAATTACAGTATTGAAATAAAAAAGAATTACAGGTGCTCCCTGCTTCAAAAAATTTAAGAAAATTAATATGAAGTGAAAAATAGAAAAAAAATAGAAATAAATTAGAAATAAAATTAGAAATAAAAAACTTTCACAAATCATTTATTTTAGCAAGGCTTGGGATGAATAAGGATTTAAATAAGAACCGGGAAGTTTACTCCTGTATGATAGTCTGAAATTAAGGTGCAGTTTTACCTACGTAGTTGCTAATCAAGAAAATATTCATACCAAACCAGATTTACTAGTTGCCTATGGAATTAAAATGCAAATGTACTGTTCCTAATACAACCTACAATTTTGCTTGTAGCACTATGTAATATTATTGCTGCTGCTGTTAACAACATGGAAAACTACCCTAACTTTAACCACCAACATGTGCCAAACATCCTGAAATAGAATTTTAAATGTCCTGGGCACAAGTCTGAAATGTTTTGTTGAAGCCCATATACAACACATTTTGGTAGGAGTCTTAAGTTGCATCAAGGAGCTCTTTTTCAGGCATGTCAATGCGCTCTTTGGCCAGCCTTGCAGAGAACTGATTCCAAGTAATGTCATCTTTTTAGCTTTATTCACTTCGGTGACTTACAAAGTTGACTTCCAAAATGCTCTTCACCTAACAAGGTGTAACATTAGACTCTAAGTGAGATTGTTTCCCTGCTTACATGCCCAGCCAATTTTGGCACAAACCAAGGGCGTCTTTTTCTTTCTGAAATAAAAATATTCCTCTATGATATCTTTTTAATTACAGAAGGCATTCAGGATCAAGCTAATCTTATTTTGATTTTCTGAGCATAAAATTTTTTATTACCAATTAGAATATACTTCTATTGTGCATGACATGATCAGTGCGGGCAAACACAGAAATTTGGCACACATTCAGAAGCACTGCCCATGGTGATACCAGCCTCCAAATTGGATGAATTCTGTGCAGCAAACAATGAGCATCATTTGCATAGGAGACAACCTGGCATATACGTCTTATGTTGTCGTGCAGACAAAGGTGTCTGTACAAACAGATAAAGGTGTATTTTGTTATTTCCCAGACAATATAAAAAGCAAAATCATTCCTACATTGGCCAGACTAGGTAGCTTATGAATTCCCAGTGTTAGCCTTATGGGAGTCCAGGGGAATATTTTGTTGCTACCAGAAAGCACACAGAAGCCTCAAAATTGCTCTTTATTATGGCCTAAGAACTCTACAATTGCAAAATAAAGAAAGGCTGGTGTTTGTAGCTACTAACTCTGAGTTTATCACCATCCAAAACTTAGAAATTAAGTGTGCACCAGTTTGTCTCTTGCCCTTGAAAAAAGGAATGACTTTGTTTTCTTTTTTCCTTTTTTTTTTTTTTTTTTTTTTGTCTAGACTACTTATGGGCTATCACGGCTGCTACCTACAATATCCTCCTGGGATAGATAATAAAAGGATGCAGTTATGTTTTATTACTGCTGTGTGATATAGGAGACATCTTGGCTCTACCCAAATACTTGAGATTTTCAGACTTTAGAAATGAAACCATCCAGTAGCCAGAGACTCTTCCAAGGCTGTTCTCTGGGCTTGACTGTATTATCTGACAGTATTCCAGTTCTTTATGAAGGGAAAGTACAGATAAATATTCGTCTCCTTCTCACTGTAGTTCTGTAGCCTCACATATTCCTCCTTGCATGAAAATGATCCCTGGGAGCATGGGCTAAAAAGAGCAAATTCCAGGCTGGACAAGAAAGCTGTGCTTGTATTAAAAATTCCACCTGTCCCACACCGTTCCCAGACATTGAGTCCTATTTATATGGAATGGTCTTCATCTGTGTTACTAAATCCTCCCATCCTTTGAGACTGCATTCAGATTTTCTTTTGGAAACAGCTCTGATTCATTCTAAGTGCTGAAACACGCCTAGAAATTGTGTGGGACAGTGCCAGTTGGCAGAGGTCAAAAGTGTGCCAGGGACTGTCTTAAATATTTAGCGTATAGACAAGCGAATTGCCTGGAAGCATTCTTTGCCATGTTCAATTTATTTCTCTCGACAACACTCAGGGTATCAGAAGTCCAGGGCACCTCATGGCACACTCCCTCACATAACCTCGCTGCACTCATGTGCTCATGAAGCTGCAAATCTCCTTGAGGCCTCAGTTGTGCCAGGACTTGCCACCCTTCACGCAAAGGCTGATTCAATGATGTACTTTTTTTTTTTAAATCATTATGTTATACCTCTAGATATCACTCTTAACAGATAGCAAAGTCTTCTGTAGATATTCCAAGTCACTCCACACTCAGACACTTTCTTCCAAACACTGAAGATAGTATTCTTATATAGACTATAGTATAGACTACACATAAGCACTTGACAGGATTCACCTCCAGATCAAGTGAAGCAGCCCAGACTTGCCCACACTGACAAGCATCCATTGGCTGTGTCTTTTGCTGCAGACATAGTGGTAATTCTATAATCCTAAAGCTTCAGTATTATTTTGAGAATGTGAGAGATCTTGCAGCCCTTAAAAATGTATTTTTACAGTGTGTCGTGGTGCATGGCAGGTAACCATGCAGTGCTTTAGGGCCAAAGGGCTGTGCAGGAAGTGTGGAAAGATTGTTTAGGGTAAGGAAGCCAGCTATACATCTGAGTCAGCTGGGTTATCAATAAGAAGTAATCTAATATGAACACCTTGCAGATAATCAACAGGCCAATATTTGGAATGAAATAGAAGGCAGAATTTTTTAAGCTGTAAATAGCGTTACACTTTAAAAAAGCATTTTATAGCTTATCATCCCACCTGTCTGCCTTTGTTTCTCTCTGGTTCTCGATCCCATCTGATGATGAATGGAAAGCTTGCTCTCTGCAGAACACACTAACCTAGGCTTACGATTCATTTTGTGCCAAACTGGATGGCACAAGCCTGTTAAAGTTAAAACCTGTTAAGTGCTGCCTGATCTGTAAGTCCTAAAAGAGGAGCTATGAATTCATTCAGTGCCCTGCAGGTTCTTTGGTGGGTGACAAATAGGGAGGATCATGTAGAGGTTGCAAAAAAGGAACATTTCTCCAAGTTTATGTTTAAGTTGTTATGTGGACTTATTTCCTAAGACTGTTCATGTGCACAAATGTATATCTGTATTTGTATAAGGAAGAGAAAAGCAAAAGGAGAGGTGTAGAGAGAGAGAATTTATATAAAAGCAAATAGTTTTCTGAGGGACAAAAGCAGATGTGAAATGTCTTGATATCATAGAAAGACCAGGCCTTGAGGCAGAATGTGGCTTTTATCTTTGATGAAGACAAGATTTTTTTTTTTTATCAAACAACATGAGTTACAGTTTCTTTGTAAATGTCACTGAATAAAAATGTCTCTAGTCTGTTTTTCATTTTTAATGCTGTTATTAGGAGATTATTCAACATTCTGAAAACCAAACAAGTTAAACATCCAAAAGAAAATAATAACCTGCAATAACCAGTAGGGTAGAAGAAGAAAGTGTATTTTCAGTTTATGTTTATAAATGTATCAAAGTTCTTAACAAATACCTAGTAATTAAGCTTCAGTACAAACCTGGGAAGTAGTTCAGCTTTTTTTTTCTTTTTTTAATCTAAATTCACATCATAGGCAATTGCAAGAACCGAGAAGCTAAATCACAAACTGAATCAGTAGCAGAGCCAGCAATATAACCTATGAAGTCATCTCTATTCTTCTTTGAGAGGTTAATATTGGAACTGACACTACCCTGAGTATCTTTTGCCCCTGAGAAGTGACAGTGGAAATTCTGTCTGCTTAATTTAGATGCCACATTGCAGCCCTATGGGTTTCTGGCCTTAAAAGGACTATCCAGTCCACCCAACAAAATGACCAGACCTTCCTTCATAAATTCAACTGAGCAAAGCATTAACCTCTGAGGACTTGTCTAGATTAACTGTCTCCCATCAAAGTGCTCAGGGCAGGGACCCTTCATCTAAGTGTAAAAGTAATGCCTCAAGTCCAGCCTCAACATCCTGCCATCTTGCAAGTTACTAGAAGATTCTCATACGCCTAAAACAGCTGCAGAAACCTGACTTTTTGTCTGGCAGCTCAATTCAGTTGGCACACGTAGATGTCTAGTGGCATTTGGGATGATGACAGTCATCCTGCCTGACCTCTAGCTGGTGCTCCTGAAGATAGCAAGTTTCCTATAGACCCTTTTATGTGTTTGCCAGCCCTCTGCAGCAGAAATCCAAAGGTAAGCAGAAATGACATTAAATATCTTAGTAGGACCAATGGAATTGAGTTGTTAGGATGGCATTAATTTGCCTAACTTAACTAACTCTTAGATACTTAACTAACTCTTAGTCTTAACTAACTCTAATCTAAACACCCTACACTCAGTTAACAGGTATAGACACCTGCAGACAGTGGTTCATTTTATTTAAAACAGGTTTTAAAAATATTTGAGAAGGACCACCCTTTGTAAGTATTAGTATCACTATGCTATCCCCTATAACAGGATTTTAAGGTAACAGCTAATTTTTTCTTTAGATGTCTGCCATTTAGATGTCTGAAGGTAGGCAAAAATTGACTTAGAAAATGTACAGTAGATGGAACAAAGGGAGCCTGAAAAGCCTAAGTTACTACCCCAGCACCTGGAAAGCTTCTGACCAAGTACCTTGCAGGACAGGATATGAGCAGATGCCTGGGGCATCTAAGCAGCCACCTTAGATGGGAATGGAAAAACAGGCCTGCTAAATGTAGATGCTGCACAAGATTACAGAATACTTTTAGAGGAGTGCTGGGAACCTGTGAGAGTGATTTTCTGTTGTTTTGGGCAAAATGATGCTCTTGGGCTGCTGCTGAGGGCGCTCTTACTGAGCTAGGAATAATCGGTGCTCTTTGCCTGCCTGTCTTTTTGTACCTCTCTCTTTTCCATCATGTTATCTGTGGCTGGGTATTTTAACTCATACCAAGAGAAGGTAATACTTTTCAAGGGGATGATTTTATAATTGGATTTCCATTCAGAAGAATACTGTGTTCTTCAGCCCATGGCAAATACATGGGGGGGAAGCCTGAGAGGAAAAAAACGGTATATTGAGTGTGAAATACTACACAACAGAAATAATACAAAGGAATGATAGGGACTCATTCTATCTCATTCCAGTGAGTCTTTTTTATTATTATTTAGGTTATGATTAGGAAAATGTGGGATTTTTGGAAGGGAGCCTTCCTTAACTTCCAGGGTCCCTGTGGTTGCTTTAAACGTTGGCAGGGATTCTGGCCTCTTTCCTTACTCAGCAAAACACTGCTCCGCTCAAATTCCCGTGCCCCACATCATTTAAGCAGGACCAAACATTTTTGACCACTTCAGGAAAAGTCTCAGGCTTCTTCTCACCATGCTTTCATTTAACTGTATTTATTTAAGACTTCTCGAGGATCTTAAAACATGTGGTAAATATCAGTTTGGCTTATATATTTAGTCAATTTTATGTATATCCTGCCCTTTCACTTAGGAAAAGGGGGAACTCTCAAACCTTAAAGGCTTGTTTTTAGGAAAGAGGATGAGCAAGTGATGTCTCTTTTCCTCACTGAATGTACCTGAGTGAAATTGTGTTGCAGTTTGAAAGCCGTGGTGGTGGTGGGGGGGGGGAAGGAGATATCAAATACTGGGTTGGCTCTACGCCTGACTCTGACGACATCGGATTCACGGTGCAGTCAATCGAAAACCCAGAGCGCACACTCAGTGAGGAGTGCTCGTACCTCGGAGGCGGGTGACTTTTGGGATGGAGGGGTGTTTTGACGTTATGATGAGCTATAGCACACAAAGTTTGAGCAAAGTTCAGCCCAAAGGAGTGATTTGCCCCCCTTGCTGGCTCAGCCCCGGACACGTTAGCGTGTATCTCCCCTTGGGCAGCCACTGTGCGGCTGATCAGCGCCCAGCACAGGGAGTGCAGCAGAGTTTGCCCGCGGTGCCCTCGCTCCGCTCCGCCCTCCGTTACTGCCCTCTGCAGCTGCAGGGAGGGCAGGTTGTGCTGCCTCGGGCACCATGGAGCAGCAGAGTCCGCGCCAACCAACCACCCTGGAGGTGGCAACTGTGTCTCACCCCAAGCAAGCTCCTGGAATGCCAAAACTGCTGCTAGGCTCTAGTTTTCTCTAAGTTTCCCCTTTTCAAGCAATTCTTCCACAAACTGGCATTTAGATCAAATAATGGTGCAAATTTGCTGCCCTGGCACACAGCCTGCTCTTCAGTCATCTTCAAACTGAAAAAAAAAAAAAAAAAAAAAAAAAAAAAAAGGACAGAAGAGTATAGAGAAGAGGAGCTTTATTTTGTTGTCTGTAGTGGTTTCTACCGGAGGAATAAAAAGAGGAGATCCTTTCCTTCCCATTCTATTCCAATTGATTTTTTCATTGCTAATTAGAAAGGTTTGCATTAAATACTAAATATTGATTTTTTTTTCAGCATCTTATTTCTGTTCTGGATCTCCGAACATTTGTACCAGCATTCTGCTTACAAGTACAGCTTGTGTAAATGTCTCCCAGCTATCCCGGACGGTTGAGCATCCAATTAAAAAAAAAAAAAGTCCTCCTGGAAAACTTACCTATTGATTCAGGGTTGTGTATTTACTTCTTAGGGGAATAAATAAAGAACGAGTCACAGTTAGGATTATTTCAGCTTAGTTTTCTAGTGGGTGAACATAATATTAAAGGATTCCAGAGCTTTATGTGTGAATTTAAGATGTAGACTCTCTTTCATTTTAAGACATTTAGACTGGATCCGTCTTCCCTAACACCCATGAAGCCTTCTGTTGCCCTTTGACTTTCAAACTCACACTAAATTTGAGTTACGTTATGTTATTTTATCCTAACCACAGTTAGTTCCATCAGCCACTTCTGGGTTGTTGTTGTCCTCTGCCTGGTGTGCCATAACATTTTTCACTTCTACCTCTTGCTTCCCAATAAGGGTTAGCAAAGGTCCTTCCACACCTTTGATCTTGAAATGAAGTAGAGTAAAAAGGTTTTTTTTTGTTTTGTTTTGTGATTTAAATCATTCAACCTGTTTAAGACATCCACTTCAGAATAATGAACTACATCCTAGAAACTATTTGCTGAAAAAAAAAGAAATTGTAGGTGATTCATTCAGATATAGATGTCTATACTTAGATAAATCCAAACTCAAAGAGTTTAACTTCACAATTAACTTAAATATATCAAGTCTTCATCTTCTTTTTCATTTAATAATAAGGTCAACATGACATTTCTCTGAGTTGGATAGAATCTGCATGTCAGCACACTTATGATACTTTATGTCAAATGAATTTCTGTACTTGCTTTCTTATGAACCAAACTCTCCTCCATAGGGACATTAAATAACATCATTCCGACAGTGGAATACTAAAGCAAATATATAACTTGTCAGGTCAATTCAGAAATGGAAAATCCACTCTTAAGAGAATACCAGTGCCTTCTGCTTCACTCCTAGCCTCTCCTGAGCCTTTAGGGTTAGATCAATGAAGCTTTTATGCAGTGTCCATTCTGTAAATTGGCTTAATCTCTTTTGCAGTACAGAACCTAATTCCCTGCATTGCACATAGTATGTTCATATTACTTTGCTCCCAAAAGCCAAATTGAAGAAAGCCAAGTCCTACAACAGGAAAACCCAGACTGATGCAAGTTAGGATATTCCGGGATCTGCTTTTGACATGTGACAGGGTGTTCACACTCCTAATCTCAAGACCAGGGCTTGCTTAATGTCATAATAATAATAATAATAATAAAATAATGCCAGAGGCCTATAAAAGTCAATCTCAGACCCGTTTCTCATGACAGTGCTACAAGACAGATCAGAACTGCCTGAACTGGATATTTCTAAGTTTTAAAGAAATAGAAAAAAAAGGGAAAGTCACACAGTTTGGGACTAGAATAACTCATTAAGGTTAATATCCTGTATCAGTACCATATCTGTGGACTTGAAGAAATTTCTGCACATTGAGAAAAAGGGTTAAACAGTCTGGAGGGAGAAACTTATTTGGAAATTGGAGAGGGCATAGGTTTTTCTATACTGAGAAAAAAAAAAAGGCAGCAGAAGTAGCTGTGATGCTATTGGTAATGTATGGTGCTGTATCCTTTTGAACACATATACCTGAACAAAGCCTATCCATTAAATTAGTTTAGGGCCAACGGACATGTATGAAACATCTCATTTATTCATTTGTGCGTCTGGCAATAACGTTTAGAAAACAAAACATAAGAGTATGTTGTTGTAAATTAATAAAGAATTTTATGTGAAAGATACTGATATATGCTCTCATTTTGGATGCCTACTTTTTATAGGTAAAGAGGGAAATACAATGAAATACACTGTTCTTAATTTTGTAATGAATTCTATAACCTAACTTAACTGACGTTAAGCCTATAATCTACATTCATGACACTGCATTTATACACTCTTACATACACACACACACACACACACACACACACACACACACATAAAAGTTTTATTTGTCCATAAAAGCCATAGGACATTTCTTCAGCTCGTGGTATTCACATTGCATTCAGAGCATAGATACTGGAGCAGGTTTGCCTGCATCCTGGTAAGACCTTAGTCATTGAGAAATGCAATACCAGTGGGTTAATCAACCCTGTAGCTCCTATACAGGCAAAGCCCAAGTGATATATTGGACGCAACCTTTGTTTACCATCTTGCTAATTAATGCACCATTGATTTGGGATAAAAATTATATCTCATCTGCCAAGAGTACTATAGGTGAATTGATCTAGTATTTGTAAGTTGTATACATTATCAACAGCCATGTAATGCTCTCTGCCATATTATATTTTCAAAGACATGTGTTGGAATATGTAAATATCTGTATACATGGATACAGAAATACTGTGAATGTAAAATTATCAAGTAGTCAGCCTCTGTGAAATAAAACTGTATAGTCCCTGATTGAAATAAATAAATAAGATTCAAAATAAATAACTATTTACTTTCCTTATGTAAAATCTTCTGTAACTATTTAGTGAATATTTTTCTCAGCTATGTTAGCATCTGTTATTCCAGGGCAAAAAAACAGACTAGTGATCAGATAGAGGATCTTGAGACCTAGTGTTGAAACCCTTTTTCCCAAGTGACTGCACTTTATCCTTTAAACACGTCTAAAAGGGGAGCGTATAAATTGTCACTGAGCTTAAGCGCCTTCCAGCTCAGGCTTCGACCCTTTTCTGAAAGTATCAATCATTGCTGTGGGAGCTTCGTCAGTCCAACAAGGTGATGCCAATGACGCCGACAGATTTAAAGTGCCCCCAAAGTTAGATGTGGTCTGAATCAATTGCTTGAGCTTTACACTGTCCATGAAAACTGAGAAGTGTTGCAGTACACAATCTGTGTACAGTATTGAAATAAACAGTTTACTGTGGGGCTCTAGTTAGGGATTATGTAACTGTTGTATACCAAGACTTTTTTTACTCAGGCAGTTACACTCTTTCCTAGATCAGCATTTCCTGAGTTTTCCAAACCAGAATTTTCCTACAGGGATAAAAAAAATCCATGTTAGTCAACCTGCTTGGGTTCTCAAACTTACATACTCAAGTCAAAACACTTTATTTTCCCTCAGTGATTCTGCTAGCTAATTCATCTTATATTTTGTGATTTTTGTTGTTTCAGCTCTGCCTCTGAGAGGCCATATAATTTTGGGAGGATTTCAAATTTCTTCCTTTAAAAGTAAGTTTATGGCTTCCATGTTTGCCAAGAAAAGCTTGAAAAAAAAAATTCAACAAGTGCATCCTGACAGGAAGAAAGCAAGGATGTTAGCCAGAAGAAATATTAGGAATATTCAGTGAACAGGTTTTTCAGTGTCTTGGGTCATGAGAGCTCTAAACGTTGAATGAGATAATCAGATACTGCCATAATGGCAGCATCCCTCCCAGAAGTGATGTGAATCACTGCTATTATTTTGTAAGATACTTTGAGATCATATGATGGAAAGCCCTGCAGGAAGGAAAGACACCATTTCTTATTGTCATTGCCTTCTCTCTCTAAGCTATTCAATGCTCTCAGTTAATGACTACACTAGTCATTATCTTTCCTCTATTTCACTATTACACTATATTACACCAGTCACTGTCTTTCCTCTATTTCACTATTAAATGAGACTTACTTTTCATTCAAATGTTATTGAGGAAGTTAGTGGATCTAATTGAAGGTTTCTGACTCATTTATGGTGGTTTTAAGAGCTTAATCTTCGATTTTGAGGCCTTGGATGACCCTAATTACATGAACCATGAGCTACAGTATGGCTTTCTGTATTGGCTCTGTCTTTGAAAACTCTGATTCATTTCATAGTAATATGACATGTATCTTTCTACCTTCATGTGTATAACATGCATATTCAGTGACATCAATAAAATAAATGTTAAAACAATATGCTTAAGAATATTTATCATGTACCTCCTCTATATCAGTCTTACTGTTGCAACCACATTGTGCAAACACTTTTAATAGATAGCCACGTTTAAAATTCAGCTATTTAGAAGTCTGCCTAGGAGATTTTTATGTGGTTTTCTCCTAGAAATCATAGGAACTGAGCAGATATCACAGGCAAGAGGAAAAGTAACAGTTTCTATGTGAAGAAGAGTCTGTTCAGGCTCTTTTACAATTGGGGAAAAACATAGGGTTTCGGAGCTTTGAGAGATCAGTAGAAGAAGTGCTACTCATGCAAGTAATCCAGTGGGACTAATTCAAAGTATTTACAAATGTTTGGCAAGACCTAGATGGAGAAAATGTTCTTTCTGTAGAAAAGGAAAGGTTCAGAGGAACCTTTACCTATGTGAGCATATTTAACTGCTCTGTATCAATAGGTCTGTATCAATATATGCTTTAGTAAAGGGGGGGGCAACAATCCTATTCTGAGAAACTCTTTTCAATTACTTTTAACTTTTGCTACTTGGAGTACATTTACATATAAAGTGTCCTCTTCTAAATGTGTTTCTGGAGATTTTAAGGTATATTTGATACAGCTTTCTTAAATCATCCATCAAAATAATGGAATCTTGATAAAGATGAAAGGAAAACAGATTATTCCAGGGTACACCAAGCAAAATAAAAAGGGTCCTAAACAGATACACAGTTTTCCAGATCTAGGACTGGATGAAGACTATTTAAATGAGAGGAAGCCCTCATCTATGCACCACGAAATGTGATGTCTTAGGCAGTGTTGTGTGATTTCTGAATCAAAAGACTGTATCCAAATGCCTTCATAGAAACTGGTGGTAATGGACACTCATATTTCTAGCATCTTCTGCTTTCAGAGGACATTCCTGTCTAATCTTGCTGAAGTTCTAAGGTTACTCCCTGTCTTGTGGCCTCTAAGTCCACAAGTTTTGTCATGTACGTCAATCAGCTTAAGGAAAACTATTTCTCTGGGGGAATATTCAGGTGATAAAAAAACAGATTCTGTTAAATGGACAAATAAACTCTCCAAAATCCTTGCCCTCCCAGCTCAAACTGTGCTAAGGTACTTAACGGAACTGTCAGCTTTACCATGTAAAGATATGGAGTTTGCTCCAAAGGAGGCTATTAAGGGGTACAGGTATATTTCTGTACTGGCCCATTTATCTTCAGTTCAAGTCGCTGATGAAGAGGAGGATTCCACCTCCATATTTTCCCCCAAATGACTACAATCATCTTCTATTCATCATGACATGTTTCAAGGGAGAAGTTAGAAATCTCTCAGCCCTCAAGGACTGACTGACAAGGTAGTGAATAAAAACACAAGTTTTAGCAGGCCAAAAGCAATGCCAGCCAAACTGCAGAAGATGCAATATTTTTTGATATTTTATTGAATGTCACTTCAGACAGGGAAACGATCTAAAACTTAGTATAACACCTTCTAAGCTATCTTGAGACTCAATCTCTTTTTTTGATAGAGAGATATTGTGTTTTATTTATTTCTTTCTTTATTTGTTTGCATGGCATTGATTGTTTGCCGGGGCCTTGCAAACGAACAAAGACAAGATCCTTGCTCCAAACTGCAGCATATCAAAGCACAGGGTAAAATGTTTCAGGAGGCTGTGGGAATGCATCAAGGCTAATATTTCTAAAAGCCATTGGTGATTTTGGAATAAGCTCATTATTCAGTTCCTTTAGCTTGTGACACCTTCAATGGGATTTGTTTTGGAAATGCTGAGCACCCTCCTTTCTGAAAGTCAGATCCCTCTAGTACAACTGGACTCTGACATTTTAAATAACTAGTGATTTCTGAAAATAGTGACTGAGTTCATTACTTAGCACAATGGGCTGTGGTTCTTAGGTAGTTTTGACAACGTGGCAATGCAAATAAATCATGAAAGTGTTTGCATTATTGTTTATCCTTTTTTATTTCATGAAGTTTTTCTCCTTGTTAAAACTTTGAGAAGTTTTGGGTAGTTCGTTGTTTGCAAACTCTTCCTTAGGCAAGTGATTACATTCTGTTTTGAGAAAAAGGGGCCTGAATATTTTGGGGAAAACACTGCCAGTAAGATCATTTTTGTTTTAATGAGGGTGGTTTTTGTCCTGTGGATCTTACAGAGGCAAATCTTTCAGTGGCTCATCTTGTTCTATCCTTGAAAGAATTTTTCAGTTCATTTAATAAATAAGGATGCTCTGTGCTGCCTTTCAAGAGAACTGTGCAGTGCCTTCCTTTCCCTCCCTGCACAAAGGGAGGGGTCAAAAATCTGTTTTAACAGGGAAACTTCTGACTCTGTGACTATCATTTCCTTTTCCAGTCTTACTAACCTTTGTGCGCCTCTTAAGAAGCTTGGGTAATTCTGAGTCCGTAATGAGCCCATAATCTCATAATTGAGACTATAAACTCACAATTTTAAGACCATAATGGTTATCTAGTTCGACCTGCAGCAAAAAAAAAAAAAATGGTCAAGGATTTTCCTGAAGTGGCTTCTGAATCAAATTCATCATTTCTGTTGTAGAAACAGAGCCTGAGGTGATGGTCTGTTCTGCATATAAACATTCAGAATCCACTAATGCGAGAAATACCTGCAACACCTCTTTCTTTGCACCCCTGTCCCTGATTAATCCCGCAGTATAGGGTTGTACAGGGTAACACTTTACCCAAGTGAGGAAAGAAGCATCTATTTTGTCCCTGCAAATAGACTGAAGACAACCAGCAGACAGTGCAATAAGGAGGTATAAGCCATAACTTGATAAAGAATAGCCAGTGGTGAACTTCGGTAAGTACGAGTAACGTTCTTGGTGTTGCTTCTAGTCCAGTTCAGCTAAACTCTTCAGTCAGTGTTTCAGCTTTTAGATTGTATCAAAATTACAGAATATTCAGAGTTAAAAGCGGGTCCATGGCCACCACGACCGATTCAACGACCCCAAGAGCAGGTCAAGGAGAAGGGTATGCAGGAAACTTCCAGAGGAGAAAACCAAGAGTCCCTGGCTTGCTTTGAGTATTTTTTTTTTATTATTTTTCTTTGTTTTGTTTTGTTTTCCAGAGTCAAATTGTGCAACTTATTCAGTTATTTGCAAGGTGAGCCTAGGCAAGGAGAGTTTATGAAAATATGATTCTGTCCCTGATTCAGGGCATGCACATCCCACAGCGTCTCCTGCAGCCCTGGCTCTGCGAAAGGAGTCCTAGCACTCTGACGTGGCTTTCCTCCAGCCCATGTGCCCCAATTTTCCTTCCTCAGAACGGATTTAGGTTGTGCCCAGGATAGGTGCATGGATAGATGCACCTGGAAATGTTTCTGTATCCTCCTGAGAGAGTCACTTGGAGGTTTAGTCTCATTTTAGACACACAAGGTTGGAAAAAGCTGATGATACGTTTTTATTTCTTTCATAATATATACTACCTACCTATTTTTTTTCCCCAAAACACAGCTTTCATACTTTCAGTTTTTTGCCTGTGGGAGACAATAAAAAAAGGTTGTTTCTTCTCATATTCCTCTGTTTTTCAATTGAGCGGGGGAAGGGGAAGTGAGATCTGCAGCTGGTACATTATTTTTTGCTTTATTCGCCTATTATAACAATGTTATTTTCTCTTTCAAGTTGTTTAGCACAGGAGCAAAATATTGCTGAAATGAAGCAAATCTTTCATCTTCCTTTATGCAAAATTTACAGCTACATGGAATGCAATCCAGTTAGATATTTACCCATACTTGAGAATATCTACAGAAAAAAAAAAATATTGAGTATAGGAAAGGGGATTTTTTTTTCTCTATTTGAAGATATCTTCCAGTATTGTAATTAAAAACACATTGCTTCCCTTGACCATAAGATATGCACTGAAGAATTATTCAGAAGAAATTTCTTTGTTTCCAAATCTTAGAGCCTTAGAAAGGGATGAACTGCTCTCTGGAAGATCCTTCTCTGTCCACTGATTATTGACAGCACTTTGTTGACTCTCTTAGCATTCAGGTGTTAAACTTTAGGATATCTGAAGTCTGGTGAAGTAAGGTCCTCCGATTATGAAAGCTGACATGATACCATATTTGATTTGACCCATTAAAATTGACCACTACCCTCCCAAGTATTCACCTTCTGTATGACTTATCCAGATTAAATTTAAAAAATTTGTTTTCCATTCCATGAATTAATTCCCTTAAATTAATAATGGATAAGGCAGAACTGAGATTATGCTAAAACGTATTTCAAATTGAAGAGAATTAGATAAACTTGTAACAGTGGTATATTATTTTATAATGTCTAAATAGAAATCCAGTCTAAATAGAAATCCCCTTTCCCTACACACACAGCGTAGTTCTAACACTGATTATTGATATAGCAATTTATAGATGGATTGCAAAAATTACTAATTTAACCAAAGCTCATCGTTTATTTTCAGCACATGCATTTACTCAAACTGTGTTAATTCCAGAAAAAAAAGAAAAACCTGGTAGCATTAGAAGGAAATAATGATAAATTAGCACATCTGTGTATGGGCAGAGTAAGAAGATATTTGTGTCTGAGAACCAGCAGGAAAACAATTGTACTTTTGGAAGCTCTGACCTGTGGTCCCTTTGCACCTTACTCTAAATTCTAGTGCAAATGAGGATCTAGGGCAGAGTATCCCTTTAGAAAGAGACTAAAAAAAAAAGGCACATGTTCTAATATAAATGGTCTAAATGATCCAGTACTAGCACAGCATTTTAAATTAAAATAATACACATTCTTTCCTCCCAACTTAACAATGGTTGTGTGTTTCTTCCTTATGGAGGCTAATGCACACCCGGCTGCTCATTCAGGAATTCAAGGTACAAAACGAAGCAGAGCACAGGGGCAACAAAAACACCAACAAAACAATACAGATGATAGAGTTTCTAGTGATTCCCTTGTAACATATTCTCTCAAAAAGAGGTGATACTGTGATCTGAATCAGCACAGCCATTTCATAATTGCGGTGACCGGGATTTCTAGCTAACGGAGATGAAGCAGATAAGGACGCCTGCTACCTGCAAAGCTAACGAGGAGACTGGAGCACTTTGAAAGTCTGTGCTTGCAAAACAACTGCTAAACAGCCGTGCTCTTTGATTCCCAGCAGTAGTGATCTTGTCAGGAATATCAACTACCACCTCCCAGCTGAGGATTTACACCCCTGAAAGACGCTGTGACCTGGAAAAGGGAGGTTTGGAACTGTGAGTTGGCCCGTCAGCTCTCGCAGAGAAATCAGAGGCCGTCACTGGCTCCGCAGCGGCAGCCGGCAGTGCTGGGGCAGGGGGCACCTGGGACAGAGCCACGTCACCGGGGACGCTGCTGTCAGCTTAACAGATCTGGCAAGGCAAGACGAGGGAAGCAGCCAAAGAAAACCATTAAAGCATGCCCTCTTTTTTTCTTTTTTTTTGTCTTGTTTTTCTTTTTTTACCCCCTTCTATTAAATACAGGAAATTTACTTTACATTTGCTGCTGTTGCATTATTGGGTTTCACACCCTGTTCAGCATCTTTATAAACTGCAAACAAGACATAATGGTCAACCAGCAATGTCTCAGATAATGACACAGTCAATAATGCTAAACTGCGGCTGAATAACGTCTCTGCATTAATCCTGAAATAACTCACCAGAGATGAACATCATTGTTATTACTTCCCTTCCCCCAAAAAAGAAACCTGAAGATCAGCCAAGAAAGATCGTTCTTTTATTCAGAATTCTCACCAATACATTTTTTTAGATCTTTCTCATGTAAGTTATGAAATGTGCCATCTAGATTCGACTCTGAAATTTAAAAATGTTGCACACTCTCCCCCAAAGTGATTTCCTTAACAGCAGGTCTCCAGTGAGGTCTCTAGGACAGAAGATGAATCATTCTTTATTAATGTTTAAATGTTTAGTGAGTCTTTTGGCAGCAGCTGGTCTGCTCAGTGAGCAAACTCATGCTCACACCTCCATAGTAAGAGAAAAAAGCTCCTATGATATACACAATGCCCAGCAACCATTTTTTTTCACCTTAAACCCATGACACATCCAGGCACATGTGGATTTTCATGAAGGACATAAATACAGTTTTATGGACTTGCACACTGTTTTCAGAAATTGCCTTTTCCTCTGATTTTCACTGAAATGTGACAAACTGCTCATTATGCAGTTTTGTTTCCTATTGCAAATAATTGTCACTTAGCTAGCTCTAGCGAGTGATTAAGGCTGAAACTCTGTGTTCAGTTCTCCCTGTTTTGCTCATATTCTCCAGTACGTCTGCCTCATTTTCACACAAAAATATTTCTGTTTTGCTTTGTTATCCAAAATGACTCTATGACAGTTTTGATGCACTCGTTTTACCCATTCCAGCTGGAATACCGGAAACAGCCAATGCATTAGCAAGTAACTAAAACCCTGCAATTTTCAGACTCATGCAGAAGCAGAAATGATAAGAAGCTACTCTTTAGTGTGCATGTCATCAGAGCTTTGTAGTCACACAGTTGGTAGACCATATTTAGCACTGGCATTAAAAAACACAACTCTTTGTAAAATCAGACTCTGAGCTGAATGTTATCCATTAGTAAACAAGAAAAAAAGCAAAAAGAACATTTTTTTCCATTAAAAAGATTTATAAGGTTTATTTAGCTGTGGAAGAGAATATAACCAATTCTTTAGGTTAAACAACAATAGGATATAAGATTCAGTGAAGAAGAAACATATAGCATGCAGTGTCTTTATTGCAACCCTGTACAGAAAAAGTCTCAAGAAACTATCCCCTGTGCCATCCTAGGAACTGCAGCAAGCAGAAGAGGCCTAAGTGGCCTCGGATGGCTAGACTCAGGGATGGAAGGAGAATTGCTTTAGAAACAGAAACTCAGTTATGCCACATTTTTTTTCCTTTGGGCAAAAAATGTACTTTTTTTTTCCTATTAAACTCAGTGAGAGAGATCTCAGGAATAACTGGTGTCTAATAATATTCTAGACATAGGAGACTACCCAAGACATCCTCAAGAGACACAACATAGGACCTGTTGGTCTTCTGACTTTTTGAAGCAGCACCTCAAGGCTGGGCAGTGTGTCCTAAAATGGTGTCTCAGGTGCCAGTAAACATCTGTGTCTAGGCATATGAATTGCTTTCCTTTTTTGCTGAGACATAAACTATTTTGTTCAGAGGAAGATCCAGGCCTGGATTCAGTGCTCCTTGGACTGTGCTCCGTTCTTTGCATCTGCATTCATAAATATTTAAAATTCAAGTGACAGCATTTCGGTTGTTGCGATTAAGGATATTATTTGTTCTCCTCTTACCCAACTAGCTAGATTCATAGAAAGTGCTTGTTGCTTTCTTCTAAAGCAGAATAAAGCAGAGCTGCACACTGTATGGTCTGACATACTGCTTGCAAGTCCTGCTATTTATTTTAATATATAGGGCTTATTCTCTCTCCTTTCTCCTTGGGCCTGGAGTGGAAAATAAGAGTGCATCCTAAATATCCTTTCCTTAATACCTACTATCGCCCCCAGTACTCCTACTGGAGATGATGCACAGAATCCCAGAATGGTTGAGATTGGAAGGGACCTCTAGAGATCATCTAGTCCAGCCCCCTGCTCCAGCAGGGACACCCAGAGCACGGGGCACAGGGTGGCAGCCAGGCAGGTTTGAAGGTCTCCAGACAAGGAGCCTCCACAGCCTCTCTGGGCAGCCTGTGCCAGGGCTCTGGCACCCTCACAGCAAAGAAGTTCTTCCTCACATGGAGATGGAATTTCCTGTGTTTCAATTTGTACCCATTACCTCTTTACATCCCCCCTTCAGGTATTTGTACATACTGACAAGATCCTCTCTCAATCCTCTCTTCTCCAGGCTAAACAGGCCTAGCTAACAGGCCTAGACTTGCACTGTGTATCAGACTTGTGCACTAGAAAATATGGTAGGTTTACTTATATCACTTATATTACTAACTTTGCAGTAGAGTTTAATGATCAATGCAACAACTTTATGAGTCTGAATTTACTTTCTGCTTACATGGAGGTAACCAGATGTTCTAGTAAAACTATAAATAAGCTGTGAGGTCAACCTGGTCTTTTATTAGTGGACAGAAATTCAGAACATACTTTTTCTGGATGATAAAAGATTACTGGTTCTCGCAGGAGATCTTTTACAATGTAATAAATCCTCCATCTGGCATTTCATTCACTTCACTGTCCAAATATTTGCAATGTGCTAATGCATTGGTTTTTTTTTTTTTTTTTTTTTTTTTTTTTTTGCTTTCTTAATATCTATTCATTTGTAAAATTATTTTCTAAATGTCCGAATAGAAGGAGTCCCCAGTGGCTCAGTGCTCAACTGTCTTATTTCTTACAAAAACCACATTCCCTTTTAGCTCCTTTAGAGATTGAGTCACTCACATGCTGAGAATTTTCTAACTCAACTCATTTTTGCAATGTTGGATTTCTGAAATGAAGCATAAACACATCTAGGACTAAGATGGAGAAGCTAATGCTGATTGCAACATATGCAACTTTTGTTCTTATTCTAGATGAGAGTTCAAATATAGGAAGTATTCTCACATTTAGAAAGCTATGTCTAGGAAAAAAAGAAAAAAGAAAACAAACAATGTCTCAAGAAAGTCAGGTTTGGGTTCCTACAGTTACTCTCACTGCATGGAGATATCTTCTTTCCTCAAATATCTCCTCTCTTCTATCCATCTCGTCTGCTTTTTTGTTTTCTCAAACGTCCATCTAGGAATGCATTTGGTGGTGTAATTCTGTAAACTCAGACATAAATGTATCTTAACCTAAACCTTATAAATCCTATGTATGTTGGTACAGATGTATCAGGTCTCTAAACCTTTTAAAAAGTCTGCCTGTGGAACATGTATTTCATTAGTTGAAGTTTTGAGAATACAAATACTTGCGCTCACCCTTCAGGTTGCCTTAGAGTTCATACTCAGCCAAATCTAAGATGTAAAGCATCAGCCTTACAGTTTGACATGGGAAGCTCCAGGGGACATCTGGCCACCCCAGACTCCCCGCCTCCTTCAGAAACACTGAAATGCTCACTCTTGACGTCTTCAGCACAGAGTCCAGTAACATCAATCCCGTTATTTCATATCCTGTGTTCTTCCACACCTGCATTTTGCTGAAGATTGAACTGGACTGAGTTACCAGACACTTACACACCAACCCTTTTCAGACCAATACTGCACAAATAGCTATGGTGGTGGGGCTGGCAGTGACACAGGCCCCCATGTAGGACAAGAAGAGAGCAAGTTGGCTCTGGTTGGTTGAGGGTACCTCATGGTTGACTCTAGTTTCATTATCAACTTACACAAGTGCCATTATCAAAGCAATATTTACATTTTCTCTTTGCCTTTCATTTGCCCTTTTATGCCTTCTTTATTTTTAATTGTATTTAAGGAAACATCATCTAACAAATATAACAGGCAGAATAACTTTTATAGCCCATCTCAACCAGCTTTCTTCTCTTTACCTCTAAAATGGCTTTCATTACCTTTTTTATTCTATCTTAAAGTCCATTAAATGATGGAAGAAGTTCTCTTTAAAAGGTCTTGACATTTCAAGAGGAAATAGAAATATTGTTAAATTAAAGCCTTTTTTATTGCTTTAGTTTTTATATATTTAAACTGCTCTTTTTTATTTCCTTCTTTAGCTTTAATAACAAGTCCAAAGGACTTTATTGGTGGCTTTTGCAAGGGGTATAAAAAGGCAAGTTGGAAATATCCTGGAGGGGACTTCAAAAAGTCATTCAGTCCTGTCTGTTTTGAGTCTGTCTTACTGCAATTTAGGTCTATGTCTTCCACGATACTATCAAGACTTGCAGAGCTAGCAAAGACTTTTACAAATATGAAGACCATTATCTTGAAGCTTTAGACAGTGCTGCACTGCCAAGTGGCATAACAGAAAATAAGATTTTTGTAAACACTTTGACCTCACTGAATGCCAAAGACTTTATCAGTCTAAGAAAATAGTGCTTAAAAGCAAACATATAAAATAAAACCTTTTAAACAGGTCGATATGCTGATACAAAACCATTAGCTTCAGTAATGACAAAAACATAGTGTTTCAATAGGAAATGTCACACCTAAAAGCTCCAGCACTGCCACATCAAATCTTTTCAGAATTTTTGTTTTCACAATGAGTGTTAATGTTTAGCAATGTTTTAGCTTTTATCCTGGTTTCTGGGATTGACCACAGCTTGGAAATTTAAAACTGTGACCAGGAGAGTAATATTTCCTTCCTACTCTGCCTTCCTCTGTTTTGATTGTGTACTTTTTAGGGGACGAGATATCACTTTTTAAAACTCTTAATTGTGGCTAATAAAATAGTCTCACATGAACTAATTCCACTGGTAGCTGAACTTTTATATGCTATTGAAATCTAAAATAATGGTTCTAAAAATGGGAATGGCTAAATATTTTTTCATAGATTAAAAAATTCCTGAAAAGTTCATAAAGTACCTGAAGAGGTAATTTTTGGCAACTCTGTTCTGCTTATTTGCAAACATAGCAAATCTTTTTTTGTCTCCTATAGGAGAGAAGAATCAGCACCTGATTCTGAACCCAAAGACACTTCTAACAAAGTGTCTAAACAGAATTTTTTGAATCAAACAAAGATCGAGATCCAACTGCGGTGGACAGGAGCCATGCCTGCCATCTGGCAAATTCTGTGAGGGGAATGCACAACAAGCCAGTGCTGCCACCCTTGTTTCTTGCAGAGACGCGCACCATCCATTGGCATCCATGGCTAGCATTGGTCATCACCCAAAACAGGCATGTCACTCACTGGAGGGCACGACAAGTGAAACACCCTCTGAGCCACGCAGGGATGGCCTCCCAAGGAGTTTCCTGAATTCAGGGACAGCAGGCAGAAGAGTAGCACATCTCAGTGATTAGTAGCATTGGGCTTATCCCCTTGGAGTCACAGTAGGTTTCCAGTTAACTTTGGAAGGACAAGACTTGCACCCACATTCATTTAATGTGCCAAACTGTTGTCAGGTATTGCAAACTCCAGGCTATTCATCTAGCTGATGGATTGAGTTTATTCAGATTTCTTCTTTCTCTTTTCAGTTTTCAGATCACTATGTATCTGCCTATGTGAAGACCATCAGCAGATGGATGGATAGTGCAGCAGGGTTTTGAAATAATGAGCGCTTGCTTGCTGACTTCTCAGTGCAGTCTTCACGATCTCACTTCCTGATGGCAATGTTTTGCTCCTTAAAACCTTATTTCCAGGCTGTGTAGGTGTTTCAAACTCTCAACTCTCTCTCTGATTTTTTTTTCTATATTTTTATGGTTGCCCTGTATCACATCAGGATCACAGAATGAATAAGGTTGTAAGGGACCTCTGATGAGCATCTAGTCCAACGCCCCACGACAAGTAGGGTCACCCACAGCACAGGATCATGTTCAGATGGGTTTTGAATATGTTCAGAGAAGAAGATTCCACAACCTCTCTGGATGGTCTGTTCCAGTGTTTGGTCAACCTCACAGTCAAGAAGTTTTTCCTCAAATTCAGGGACATCTTCCTGTGTTTCAGTTTGTGGCTGCCCTGCCACTGGCCACCACTGGAAAGAGCCAAAATTGTGTAGATATCCTGGAACTGTGCAGGATCTTTTTACTAGGACCTGCTACATCCTGCTTTGACTGATGGAAGATCACAAGCATGTTTAGTTCAGAGTGTTCCTCGAGGAACAGTCTGTATATCAGCAAGGCTCCCTGATGACTAGAAGTCCAATCTTGCAAAGAGTGGGAGATTATCAAATTCCTGGCAATGAGAGCTTCCTCTAATAACAGCCTTTTTTTTTTTTTTTTTTTTTTTTCCAGAGAACTCATGAATTTCATCATCTCAAACATTTTGCTCCTTTAATCAAGCAGTAATATGAAATAGCCTATGTATTTAATCAAACTCAACCCAGAAAAATCTACCTCATCTCAGCATGCCACTGGGCACACATTTTTTTCACAGGGGAGACAGTAGGAATGCACAAATATGACAAGTTACTTTGGTGAATAAACTCACAGAAGGCTCTTAAATGCAAAGTAAAGCAGGACAAGAATGCAGATGAAATAAAGATATGAAGAGGGGACTCAATCTTAGATGAAAAGTGAGGAGAAAGTCTCTAACTGCTGACTGTCACTTTCAGATAAAGAAAGTATTGCACTTCAGATAAGTGGAGTGGTACTTGCATAAGGAGGCCATCAGCTGTCTTTGAGGTTAAACAAAAAAGGAGAAGAAGAAGTCATTTTACTTTCAAACAGAAAATGCTAAGAGCGGAAACTTATTGGCAAATACACACACAGCAGAAGTGCACTATGATAGATTGGAACTAACAGGGACTGAATTGAGAGAAGCCTGAACATAAACACATAAATCAGCAGTTACATCAAGCTGAGATCATGATAAATATGTTCTGAACATATCTACCGGGCGAAGTTAAGCCTGAGATTTAGGGAGCATGTAATAGGCCAGAATTAAAAGACAGCGCTATTGAAAACTGACTGTATCCTGGAGGCAGGAAGGAAGTGTTTGTTGTTTTCTTGCTGCCACCGGAGCACGATCAGCGCAGAGTGCATGAAGGAGCGCTTGCCCTCTGCACGGGCGCCTGTCCCATGTTGTACCGGAGGGCAGCAGCTTCTCTTGGAAGTCAAAATGAAACGGTCCTGCAGACAGTTTGGATGGGAGGCTGCTGATCAGCTATGTGATCGCTTCTTTTTCTGTGCTGCAGAAATAAAATGACAAGTTCATTAAAAGTGATAGCCAAGAATATCTTTCTCCTATGGTAGTCATAATTAATATGTAGATATCTAATGTTAGATAAATAACTAACTGAGGATTCCTCTGTCTCTGTTGAACCCAGTTTCTCAGGCAATCATTATTTGGTAACATAGCGAAGAAAAAGAAAAAAGGTCAATTCATAATGAAAAAAATTCCCAAAGCTCCTTCAGCCCCTGTCATTTTTTGTAGAGGTTTGCACAGTGTGGGGGATGCTTCAGATGCAGACAAATAGAAGTAGTTTCACACTTTTAAAACTTTAGAGCACTGCAGGAATCTTTAACATCTTCTCTTTCGCAATATATTTACCCAAGCTTGAACTTTTAAACAAAAATGAAAATTTAGATAGCCAAACCATGTTTCCATTTTTAACAGTGCTGTTGTATACTAAATCCTTAAGAGCCTGAGGCATCAACAGAGAGCGCTTTGGAGCTCTCCCAACATGAAGAGCTTTAAATTTGCCCTGTGATAGAGATCACAGTTCATTGGTGATTTCCCTGAATCAAATTCCCATTAGTTTAACTATAGTTAACTTGAATTCATTAGCCTTGGGAGTTACTCCCAACAATGCCTCTGGTGTTGGCTGCAGGTAGAAGGTGGTGAAGGCATCGTTAGCACTGTTAGCAAGAGAGTGTCCTTCTCCCAGGTGACATCTCTGTGGTGATGGTGTCAGCCTTGTTTCAGAAAGGGCTGGCAGCGCACCACGGATGCCATCTTTTCTTTCTCATAGCTAAATTGAAATGGCTCCCATTAACATGTCATTTCACCAGATAACGAAGGAAAGGAGAGCACTGGAGAAGAGAAATGGCCTATGATGAAGCACAGGAACACTTTTACAAATACACCCACATCCATGCCACTCTTTCAGTTTATATTGAGAGTCAATGAAACAAGCCAGTGAGAAGTACATTACCAGAGATGGAACAGATGGAGAACACTACATAGATCATCTGGCTCAATTCCCGGTGTAGGATTGCTCCCTTAGGTTCATTTGCTGACATTTTGTCCAATCTTTTGTGAGTCAATGAGAAAACTGAGAGAAAAGAAAGATCAGAAAAAAAATGATGAACAGTAGCACCAATAGAGGATCTTCTAGGAATGATTCAGATAGATTTCCTGCAATCAACTGCAGGAAAGATGAAAATTGCTACATTTCCTTCTGTCTTTTCAGCTGAGAAATATGTTCTTTAATGATTTTAGCTTTATTTTAAATGTTGTATTTGGGATTTGATGATTATTTAACAAAGTTAGAGAAAGTCAGAGTTGATAAGCAAGTGTCTTCCACCATGGCTGATTTCCCAAACATTCCATCAGGAAATACCAAAGATTGCAGGAAAAGCTGAAGTTCAAAATTCCAAAAATGGGAGAGGAGGAGGTGTTGGCCCTACTCACCTTCCCCAAAAGAACTGTCTGCATCAGGGATGTGGTGAGCTACTTGAAAAGATGTATCTTCTTCAGAGAGTGAAGAATGTACACTGCTGCCTTCATTGATGGGAGTGGGAACCTTCTCTGTAGATAACTACAGCTGGGAAAGACAAATTCAAGCCTTTGTTCCAGTTGAGTTTAGACTTTGTAATGCATTGAACTAACTCAAACCAGTTCTAGAACAGGAACCCCAGAACAGGTAATGTGAGTATTTATTTTCTCTGCCTTTAAGGATTTAAGGAAGGTAGAACAGATAAGAAATAGCTGTTCTGGACTACTTCCATGCGTGCAAGTCCTAAAATGCCTTGTAAAGTTGGGCTAATTAGCTGCTGCTATAAGTTATGAGAGGTCATTCTGTACCGGACTTCATAAAGTATCACTACATCTAAAAGCCATGATTTTTTTTTTAATTATTCATGGTCTGTTTTATTCTTTATCATGACTTTATTAACAAGGTATAAAGGGCCAGTGTGTCAGTAGGGCATGGGAGTAGATAAACTTTTCAAATAAGCTCTCTGAGGAGAAGAAAATCATTTATGTTTGTTTAGGCTCTGTCCCGTTTATCCACTTTTGGGGACAGTCTGGGAACAAGTTTAAGCTGCAAAAGTGAATGCTCTCTCCCTCCTAAATGCCCTAACAAATGCCAGGCTGGCTGAGTGCTGCATGGTGCATGGTACTTTTCTTATATCCAGTCACCAGTGTGCCCTTAGACAACATGCTCACATCACTGTGCTGTCTCCAAAGCCCTTTTGGGACTGAGTTGGCAGTGGTAACTCCAAACCAGGACATTCAGCAAGACTCAGGCTTGCTGACAACCCAGAAATGAGCAAAACCTACCCCCCTACCCTTTTATGCTGGGATGAAGAACATGATATCTGCGTGGCACCTGTACGTGGCTGCAAATTTCATTGCAGAAGTATATGTAAAAAATAAGCTGTGATGTGTTTTTCTCCTGTTTATCTCCAGATAAACAGCAGAGATTAGATCCTCCATACCATTTAATTTTAAAAACCTTGATGATGCTTTTGCTTCATTAAGGCAAGGATATGTGCAATCATCATCACTTGGCATACATATTAAGGTCAGATGCAGCCTCCTGCTGTCAGAGTAGGAGCTTGCTTACTCACAGTTCACCTACTTTTTCCAGATCTGATTGCATCAATTACTAGCAAACCCAGAGCTCTCTTACAGCCAGGTTCCTGCATTAACTTCTTAAAAGAGCAGGTTGCTAAGGGGCTCCACCCCATCAATTACAATTAGCCACCTCTTTTACTCCAGTGGTTTATACAACTGGAACTCATTAGAGTGCTGAATCATGCTGCTAATTGCAAAGTTATTTTTACTCAGACAACCTTTAAAACCATCGGTGTTAAATGTGAGCTATAAGCATTATTCCACCCTGAAACTGAAAAAATCAAGCGTTTTGTGAAGTTTCGCTCTATCATGCATCACTATCTCATGGAAACAATGGGAGTTTGAGCTGTGAGTTGCTGTCCTTCCCCACAGATCTGTATTTGTCAGACTGAAAGCTCTCCAAGGCAGGGATCCTGGGCAAGATTATCCAGTAAAAAAACTTTATTTTATATTGATTTATATCAGCCCAGTGCAGAAAACCTAGACTTTGGAGATTTGTTGTTTTATATGATACATATATATTTACTTCCCTGGGACTAATTATCCTCAGCATTATACTGGTGGAATTATTATTTATTTAGAAGATTAGTGCAATATATGCCTCACAGAAGACAATATTGTACTGTGTGTGATCTCAGTCATAAGTGGATTTCAGGTATTCCAGTAAATGAAAGGCAATTAGCAGAAGGTACAAAAAGTTAGTCAAATGGCTTTGGATTTATATTTATACATGTGTGCGTGTATGTGTATATGTATGTATATAGCTCTATATTTGTATATTCAGTGACACTTAGTTCACAGAATTTAGGAACCTAGGCTGTGCTTACATTTTGGGCACTTAATGAAACAATCTCTAATAGCAGGTGTTGAGGTTACCTGGTCAGTGAATGGAGAGAAGAGGTGGCTATTGGAGGCCTCCAGCTGGAGATCTTTTTACTAATGGTTGCACACTTAAACTAGGAAGACAAGATTTCATTACTGAGATGGTTAACAGTATTTTTGTGTTTTCATGTAATAACTCTTACTTTCTAGGATTTCACATCTGAAGCACAAATGCTGGGAATTTCTACTAGTCCATTTTCAAAGTATTCCTTAAATTGGACTTTTTGGTGGGGCTGGTAGGTGCCAGATAGTTCCTATTTAAAAAAAAAAAAAAAAAAAAAAAGTGAGTATGTCATCATCAGGAACAAGCAGTGCCACCATTTTATAAAATTACATGCCATTTTATCAAATCAGTATCTGTGGTTCTTCAGTAGTGAGCAGTATTGATTTCTCTGTGTGTCCTTTACTTGCTCAATTGCTTCAACAGTAATAATAATAGCATAATGTATGTTAAAACACTTACTGACGCAGTGCTTACAATTTGTTTCTGGCAATTAATTAAAAGGCCGTATGTCCAGCTTGTTAATTTCTGCTGTTGTTTCTTAGAAGCAATCTGAATTTTGTTTAGAGACAGGAGACAAAAAGATTTCCTTAGGGTAGGAAGACAAGAGAAGCCTTTCCTGAGAGATTCATGAGTAGCTGTAGAAGGAGTTTTAGTTGCATCAATTTTTAATATAATTTATTTATTTTTTCTTCTTCTTCTTCCTCTTCTTGTCTAGGAAAATGTCTGAGGGTGCAAAATCAACCAAAAGGGCAAAAGAAAAAATCTCCTGTTTTTTTGGTCAAAGGTAAAATTTAAAATATTTTCAAAGATCATCTTTTGTATAAGGAAAAAAGGAAAGCTGAAGAGGAAGGCATGTATATGATGTTCCATGATAAAGAACTATATTTTTTCCATAAAGAAGATATTTTTCAGCAAATTCCCAAGCAATTAAATTGTTTTCTGTGAAAGAAGTTTGTCACTAGGATTTAAGGTGGAGAGAAATGCATGGGGATTAGGTTTGCCTAACTTTTAACTTAGATATTCCTGTTTGGAGGCTGGTCTCAGTAGCCTTCTTATGCATTCAGTAAAGAGAAAGAAGTTTCTTCACAGTGTAATTCCAAAACTTTAAATTACACTCCTGCTATCCATCATGTTTCTAGGAAGTCTAGACATCTAATACAGATACATAAATTAGATACCTAGAATTAAATGCTGTAAATTTTTGTCATGCTTTCTTAAAAATGATTATCATTGCCAGCATATCAATTGATATTCCTTTGAATTTAAAGGTTATGTGATGGCCTAAGACACACTAAATACTGTAGAAAAGATGACCTTCATTAGGATTTAAAAGGCAAGAGGCCAAATGTAAGTGACTTCAGCCACAGGAAAACACTAGAATTGCTTTGATTTGCAAGATTTGTAAATGGAGAAAGCCAAAGAGAATGTAATTTATACTTAAGTGATGGATCAAAAGGTTGTTATGAACATGGCTCTAACAGCTAATACTGATAAAGGATTCAGGGAAATGTACACATCACCAGAAGGGTGTAATAGATTTCACCCAGTCCCCTTTCTCATCTCCTGTGAAACTCGTTTACTAAAGGCTTTAAGTGTGAAATTGCTTGTTTTCTAAATAATGGGGAGACAAGATCAAAATATCCCATACAATTCAGTATTGATGAAAGAAATAATGTACCTCAAAATGAAAAGCAAGAGCAAAAATAATTAATTACAGTTTTTCAATCTTCACAGAAAAGCTTTAAATAAACGGATTAATCCCAACTTTGTATGGCAGAAATACACCTAGGCAATGAAAGGGATGTCAGGCTTCAATGTTTCTACAAACGCAGTGCCAGGGCTGTCTGAGATTCAGCACACAAGAGCTCACAATTCTCTTTTGTTCTAGATTGCAGACTCCTGTGGTCTCAAACTTTCAAAGCAAGGAAAAATCAAGCATCACCTGACTGTATAGTGAAAAGACATGAAAGTAACAGTTTTGTGTATTTATGGCTTGGAGTTATTGGAACAGCTGTTTTGGTACTACTATCAATCACCCCTTTCCAAAGGCAGTACTGAGCCAACAAGCTACTTGATCTCATGGTACTTGCTGTGACCACAGCTCCTCTGTTTTATTTCTATTACTGCTTAAGCTTAGAGCAGGACTCTGTCCTCTCTCTGCAGCTAAAAACCAGAAGCCAATAGCAGCCATCACCACCATAAAGGTATATGAACTACAAGAAAACCTTCAATGAACAGAACTGAACTTGTAGTTCTTGCCGACCTGCTGTTATTTAGCCAAAGACATGATGCCTTATATTCAGTGCTATGTATATGCACACACATAGAGCTTTACACTTTTCATCCAACATGTCAGGGCAGAACTTGGCAGAACAGAGAACTTAGATTGGGTTCAGCTCCCAGGGTAAGACATCTTCCTATGAGTACCTATCCCAGAACTATATTCAGGCTTGGGGTCTAATCCCCCATTGTAGTCAGAGATATAGAGTGTGATTTAGATGTCAAAACCTAGTTGCTTACTGTAATTTAAGATGCTACATAGTATCCAATACATCTGCATGAGTCTAGCCAACATGACTTGTGATCTATGAGGGGTATTCTGGAGAAGGACAGAGGGCTGGAGGACTATACAAAAGTCTTTTAAATGATGATGTTTGGACATTGTTGCAATGGACATAGAAATCTGTTCAGGGTTCAGCTGTTCTGTCATAAAGTGTGTCCTGTAGGAGATGAATAGTTTCCCAGCTCTCATGGCTTGAGGATCCAAAACATTTGCCTAAACAGATGTTCCTAGTGTTGTTTTTGATATTTTCTTGCTGCCCTCCAACTGCAACTTCAGCAAGTTAAAGGACCTGTGTAGGGCTAATGTCATATTTCCTTTATTTCTCTGACATGCTAAGCGTTTTCAGGTGTCTATAAATGCCTATTTTAAAGCCAGTTAATCTAGTCCTAGATTTCTTTGTTGATGTCTGTGTTGATGCCCCCATATCTGCCTAGCCAATATGGAGAACTCTTAGTCCAGGTGTCTTAAACCAGACCTGCATCCCAGGTTACATCCGAGCACACTATCACATATGCTTCTAACATATATGCTAGTGTACGCAGAAGCTCACTCAGGTGTTCTCCAAACCTTAGAAACCCTGTCCCGCACAAAGCAGGTGTAATGTCTACATTATTTCCATACTGGTAACCCACTCATTGGATAATTTGGGAATAGCAGATGCTCAGGAGAAAAAAGGAAAGGCAGTAGCTCTGTACCAAAAAACAGTTTCACAGGATCCCCCAAATACTCATCTTCCTGCATCCCCTAATAAATCCTATCCACCTTTAGGCTATAGCACCATTTAGTTTGCATGACTTTTAGAGGGGGGGAAAAAAAAATCCTCATCGACACCTCCTGCCGGCTTTTGCACTAGGGACATTGTCTACTTGTTGTCCTTTGCTGGTCTTAGGGAAATTTCCATGTGCTCCCCTATTATTGATGCAGCTACAAGGTTCCTTTACCTGACATTGCTCCCCTGACTCACACCAGTTCTTTGAGTAGCCTTTTATCTGATATCCAAACATATGCAACTTGGGCAGCCTGGTATCCAGGCTGATGTCTGCTGTACAAGCAGAACATTCATAATTACAATAGCACAATCACTTTGCGGCCATTTAATAGCTTAATAAGATTTTTAATGACTATCTTTCATAATGATAAATCCTGCTAGGCAAAGCAGCATCCTACACATCTGTGCAGGGTCCTTGTGGAAAGAGTGCTCCTGCTAAATACAGGGTGTGATGCTCTTCAGGAGGCCTCTGTGCTGCCCTGGACACATCTTATTCCTCATTTTAAATGTTTCAGCTTACTGCAGCGATGAGAGCTGTCCTCAGATCCTCCCCTGCACTTTTCCATTGCAGGACAGCAGGGAGGCTGAAATGTAATGAGGTGGGGAAAGTAAAGCTGGAATGTGTTGTTTGTGTGTTTCAGAGGGGCTTTTACCTCCTAAGTAACTTTAATTTTGATGTCACATTCCAGATGGGCAGTTCTGGGGATAGTGAACCTAGATGTGAACCCTTACAGCTGCAAAACAAAGCAAATTAATTTGTTGCCAATTTCTAGCCAAAAAAAAAAAAAAAAAAAGTCCAGCCCACTCCATTTAAGAGCATGTACCTCCTGAGTAGGGAAAATACAGGCTTTAGCAGCAGCTTATTAGCTTCCAAAAGACTGCTTCCATTAGCAAAAGCAAGGCCATTTGCTAGAAACCTATTTAATTCTCACTGCTGAATCTGATGTGGTTGTAGATATGAAAAATGTCTACTATTAATTAAAAAGGAACCACAGAGTACATGACCCTTTGTTATTGGGGGAGCAGATTACCCGCACACTGATATGAGTTGGTTGGAAAGCAAGACCCTCCTCACTAAGCGGGTTACAAGTCTTGATGCTGATAAAGATGTTTTGTCTAGTTCGATTTGGGCTGAAAAATAGCTCTCTCTAACAGTGAAAGACGCCCCAGTGAAAGACGCCACCCTAGTAGCCAGGTGTTGTCCATTAAACTGCAACACTAAAAGTAGGATTTCGAACTTATAAACCCATTATTTCCAAGCTTACTTCCTCCTCCTAAAATAGTGTGTAGCGTGATCTAGGACATGATTGAGCATGCAGAGGGAACTCGCGGGAGTTATTGCTCAGCTGCTCTCCATCATCTTTGAGAGGTCATGGAGAGCAGGGCAGGAGCTGGCGGACTGGAAGAAAGCCAGTGTCACTCCAGTCTTCAAAAAGGGCAGGAGGGAGGACCCTGGAAAGACGACTACGAAGGGACAGAGTGTACCTGAACAAGTCCGAGGATGATACCAAACTGGGTGGAGTGGCTGACACTCCAGGGGACTGTGCTGCCATTCTGAGGGACTTGTAGGAGAGCTGGGCAGAGAGGAACCTCATGAGGTTCAACAAGGACAAGTGCAAGGTTCTTCACCTGGGGAGGGATAATCAGTACAGATTAGGGGTTGACCATCAGGAAAGCAGCTCTGCAGAGAGGGACGTGGGAGTCCTGGTTCACAACCAGTTACCCATGGGTCAGCAATGAGCCCTCGTGGCCAAGAAGGCCAATGGGATCCTGGCTGCATCAGGAGGAGCTGCCAGCAGGGCGAGGGAGGGGATCCTGCCCCTCTGCTCAGCTCTGGGGAGGCCCCACCTGGAGTACTGGGGGCAGTTCTGGGCTCCCCAGGACAAGAGGGACGTGGAGCTTCTAGAGAGGGTCTAGCGTAGAGCAAAAAAGATGATTAGGGGACAGGAGCATCTATTGGATGAGGAAAGACTAAGCAAGCTGGGCCTGTTTAGGCTGGAGAAGAGAAGACTGAGAGAGGATCTGATCAATATGTATAAATACCTGAGGAGAGAATGTAGGGAGGATGAGGCCAAACTCTTCTCGGTGGTGCCCAGTGACAGAACAAGGGGTAATTGGTACAAATTGAAACACAGGAAGTTCCATCTCCATGTGAGGAAGAACTTCTTTCCTGTGAGGGTGCCAGAGCCCTGGCACAGGCTGCCCAGAGAGGCTGTGGAGGCTCCTTCTCTGGAGACCTTCAAAATTCACCTGGATGCAGCACTGTGCCACGTGCTCTAGGTATCCCTGCTTGAGCAAGGGAGTGTTGGACTACATGATCTCTAGAGGTCCCTTCCATCCTCAACCATTCTCTGATTCTGTTACACATTTAAAATAAATATAAGCAAGAAAAAAAAAATCCTGGGTCTGGACATTCCTATGTACTGGGATTAAAAGACCAAAAACAAGCAAGCAAGCAAACACAGGCCTAGACTTTCTGGAACAAATTATATTATATTACCAAATATAAATAAAACAGTAAAAATTAAGAATGTGGCAAGGAGCCTGATGGTGGTCACATCTATCTTAATTACGTAAACACAAGTTTACTGTCGAGCACCAAGTACTCTTTAATAAACCTCAGAGCTACCCAATTCGTACCACTTAGTTGCATTTCATATATACAAACTGTACATATACTCTGATCTATTTAGTAGTCATGAAGAGGCAGTTGTTACACTAGACATTTCTGTTGTGGAACATGATGAGAAGCACAGGGTTTCCCTGGGGAATTTTGATAAACTGCTTCTTAATGTAGTTTCATAATGCACATTAGTGCCTTGATTTGCTGGTCTGTGCTTGGACTATTTTCTTTACCTGATTCAACTGCACAGTACACTTCCAATTGGAACTTATTTTAGCTAACACAGGTGGTAACCAATCTATCAGCAGGCTATGTGTGGTATCTAAAATCTGGTGTAAAGTTCAATTCTTCAGCATCTCTCTTGATTAAATAATCCTTCAAGCTTGGCAAATTAGAGGAAATTTTTGTTTCTCGTTTCCTAGCATCTAAAAATGGATCTTTCACTGCTTCACTCCAATGGAATCGGAAAAAAAGCCCACAAAAATTGGTGGTCGCTTTGTGTCTGGTGGACTACCCATGTAGACATAATCCAGTAAATCAATGCAATGACATTTTTGTTAAGCTTTTTTCTTTTGGACTGTTTGACAGATTCTTAATGGTTTCAGATGAGTTTTCCACCACAGCTTTTGTGCCGAGTCTCCGTGAGTAATGGCAGAGTGGCCTAACTCAAGGGGGAAGACAGTGGATTTGACCAGGGAAGATACTCAGCACTGTGTTGCCCCATATCTGAATACCAGCTAATGCCAAACAAATGAATACATTTATAAAAAATGCTGGTATTGAGAGAGTTTATAGTCCAGATCCTAGAATTAGGATATATATATATACACACTAATATATATTAATATAAAATAATAATATACATAATAATATATAAAATATATATATATTAAAGGTGGACAAATACAGTCTTTTGATGGGGTTAAGTAACTATTCTGAAGTACTTCACTGATTCTCCCATACTTCTTCTGGAGCTGCCACAGACATCTGTACATCATCTGCTGAGTGGTGTAGCAAAAGCACAATTTGGGGTAAGGAGTAGAAGATAGGCTAGGACAGAAAGCTGTGATCTTGGATTCAGGCTCCTGCTCTCTTGTTCCGCCATTCAAAGTAGACTTATATAGCTTCCCAAATTAGCTAACTGAATTTTGGTTGTAATGCCTGTTAATGGGCCAGTTAATCCTCTTTGTGGACAGGTAAATCCTTTTAGCACGAGTAGTGGAGCAATCTCAGCCTATCATATGCTCTAGGCCATGGATAACTTCTTCTCAAAACATGTTTTTCATTTCACTACACCATGCCCGCCTAATTCTTTGTCATTCTTACAATTCCTTTTTGCAAAATCAAGGCTCTGGACACACAGACTCTGTTTCTTACAGCTTCCAGGAACCACAGAACCTGGGAAAAGATGCCAGTCAACCATCAGAAAGGAGAAGCCACTGCTGAGATGTTCTGAGGACAAAGGCACAGCTGCTAGTTCTCAGAATCTTTTCATTTTAGATCTAGTATCAGATGAGGCAGGCTGCTGTCAACTCGACACAAACCAATACCAATAGCAAGAGTTCATCATACCTTACATGGGCTTCTGATGCACGACAGGCCACAGCAGGGTTTGGGAGGGAACTTGCAGCACAGAACAAGGAGAGAGGGAAATAGAGGCAAATTGTCAAAAGAGATAGAGCAATATGTCCCTAAATGAGGAAAAGCCTCTTTTCATCAGTTCCTCTTTCCACTATCTCTCTGGTCTCCCCTAAGCACCTAGAATGCAGAAATGAAAAGCACAGGCTTGCTTTGTCCAGCTTGAAAATTCTTGAACATTGTAATTGCTCACAAATTCAGTGTCGTTTTGTTTTGATTTCCTTGTTTGGTTTTGACTTTTCACCCTTCTCTTTTAGTGAAATGGACCTACCAGAGTGGTATTCTTTTCTGGTGTAATGAGGATTGAGGATGAGCAGTCCTCTAGCAACCTCCTTCATGCAGGAGGAACCCGTAGGCCTGCAGGTTTCCTAATGGATCATTTGTGGCACCTTCTTGTTTTAGGGCCAATTCCAGGAGATATATCTGTTCATTGGCCCTATCCCACTGCCAGCTGTACCCATAGCATGAGCTCCTGTAGTACATCCTCAAAGTATATCCTGGAGTATATCCAAATACCTTGAACTCTGTTTCTCAGCCTATTTCTATTTAAGACGTTTCATTTAAATAATTTATTAATCTAAGCAAAATTACCAGGAAAAGAAAACTACAGAACTCCTACTGTACACACACTATTCTCTCTAGTTTCCTTTCTCTCTACACATGACTTCTGCTAATCTGAAACCCTCAATGTACATGAGTAAAACTAGTTATTTTTATATTTCTGTGGTAATACAGTTCTTGGTTCAGTTGTTTCTGCAGCGCTTGAGAACGTTTGTCATAGTCCAGGCTTCACTACTTTTAAGGGTTTAGTAGAGTAGCATGTCTGAGAAAAGTAGGTGAATTATAGTGTGACTTAAGAGAAGGTTAGACCTCTAAGCTGGCGGACAGATAAGTTCTGGGTAAAACAGACAGCTGCAGATATAATGGACTATGGTAGTATCTAGAGACCTTCAGACAAATCCATATAGCTCCTGGATTTAACCTTTACTAGATGCCAGAAACACCTGGGGAAATGAGAGGAGCAGGGGAGGAACAGAAGAGGTGAATCATAGTGCAAGACGAGGCTTCCTAATCCTCATCCTAGGTTAGATAATACAGAGCAATGGAGTCTGTGCTGACATGCTAATACAAGTTTCTACTCAGAAGTGACAAGCAGATGCATTTCCCTTTGGATAAAGAAGGGGAATGGGAAATAAATAAAAGAAAAGAATGAAGGTTGTCCTCAAACCCAGTTTATGGTCATGGTCTTGAACAAACTACCCGGGACATGAAAAGAGAAGTGATGCACAAATAAACATTTAGTATTTTATCAGCAATTGTTTTTGCTGAAGAAAATGTGAATGTGCATAGGAACTTGACCTGAGCATCTGGCCTTTGAAAGATGAGATGCTCAGGTCAAGGCATAGATGAATTTAAAGATAAATCATTGTATTTAATGAGATATTTAAATATACATAGACTGATTCAAGTAAAAACAGAAAGGTAAATTCAAAAAACAAATACATATCACAACATGTGAATATGACCATATAAATGAGTAAGAGAAGGTGAGATGCTCTTGATTAATAAATCCTTCCCAGAAGGTCTACAGGCCACTCTCCCTTACAGAGATTCATCCCACAAATATGTTGCACCAGAAGAAGTAGGCAGATGTTTAAGCAGAGGCATCCACATGTGTTTTAGGAGTCTAAGTTGTTGTTATCATGAGTGGAGATCAAATCAACATAGTCAACTAAATACAGAACAGCTAATACTTATACTTAGCTGGCCAAATGCAGATATCTTCTACACTGATTTTTGCTATAGTACACAGTATTTACCAGTGTATTTCCCATAACCTGCATAAATGTTCTGACTGAGAGTGTCTTAAGAGAAAAGGCACACATCTTGAGCAGGCTAATGGGGTGAACTAATTGACTTCTTGATGCTCACTGATAAAAACATCACTCTAATTTCAATATGAATTTTGAAGCTTCAGCTTGCTTCAGCTTCAGCTGGGTTATCTTGTTCCTTCAGAAGAGGAGCTCACTACAAATACAGGCAAGAGGGTCATGTTAGCTCCATTCCTGGGGTCTTATGGCTTGGCACCAAAAGCATTAAATTTAGTGTGCACTGACAAGTTACAGGAGAAGTTATTGTTGCTAGAAATGAGATAGAAAGGAAAGCAGTTTGAGCCATTGATCCATTTAAAAGATTAACAAAATTCACAGAATCTAAGATTTTCATCTTTTGACTTTTTTTTTCCCGACTGCTCAGGTGCAAGACTATTGCCTCCCTCCACCATCTAACAACAAACCACCTACCATAAAAATTATTTGGATAAACATGTAAATATTTTTCCTGTAACTGGAGGAAATGACTGATTTCACCAAGACATTTCTAATACTGAGAATTTTAGAACAGTCTCACAGCAGTACTATACAATGTTTTCTTTAGAGGAAACAAAATACAAAATAAAATATAGCTGTTAACAACTGTTAATTATAGTTTATAATAGTAATAATCCCAGAGTAGTTGATCATTAGTGTAGTTAATGATCAGTTTGTTAGGGTTTTAACTGCTTTCAGTTCCATTGAGGGATACTCAATTAGCAAACCAGTCGTTAAATACTAGTAATGACTAATTATTCCAAGATTAAAAGCTTAAATATAAATAAAAGCGAGATTGAAACTCTTAAAATTAATATGTTAATGTATCCCATCCTCACCATGAGTTACACAGTACATTCTGCTCTTATGACTAGCATACTTTCTATAGGGCATTCATTCTACGCCCCATTGCTTTCTTTTTTATATTCTTTCCAGATGTTTAACTGACATACATATTGGTCATTGTTTTACAGTCCCACATCTTTCTATTTAATAGAGTACCTTCAACAGAGCTAAAATTGTTATCTTCCTTTCAGTGTTCCATATGCTTTTGGGGGATCTTTAAAGGTTTGTTTGATTTTCTTTGGTTTCTCATTCCTGGTCACATCAATGCCAAACTGACCTCAATGAGTATGAGTAATGTTATTTGCTGTGTAAGCCATCAAATATGCTTGCCCAAGAGAATGAAGATGACCAGATCTGTCCATGGAAACACAATAGAAGATAATTATAGTGGGAATCAGCTTGAGTTTTGTAGTTAACTACAGAATGATTTATTTCATATATGGTAAGAAAATGACAACGGTAGAAAAAAAAAGACAATTGGCACAGTTTGGCACGATGGGGAAAATCTGAATGCATAGATATAGTCCAGCTAGAATAAATATCCACAAACATAGAGTTTTATCCAGGGCATAAAATATATCTCCAGAGTGAAAACAGAAGTACTGCAGGCCACTGAAGTCTTACAGATAGATGTGAAATGTAGTTTAAGCAGGACAAATACATTTGCTAGCTTCCACATCAGTTTACTTTTAATTTGTGTATATTTATCCCATCCTATATGCTTTACAAACAAGGCACAAATAAACTGCACAGCATTTTCACATCGGATCCTTTAGCCAAAGCAAAAAGAAAAGTTAAATCTGACACACCAGGAAATGGCAGCATTTATTTGCAGTGTAACTACAGAAAGTAACAGTAAACTACATAACCTAGCTATTTAATCATGAGGGCTGAATAATCCCAAGACTACTTCATACATCAGAAATGGTTACAAGTGCCAATATGCTGCAGGGAGACACCTTACATGTCAAGAGAAAACAACTTCCTTGCAGCCTTTCCCTCTTTCCTTGAATTATTCTGAAGTCTTTCAATGGGAGTCACTCAGGAAGATTTTATATCAAAGGATTAAGTTGCTCTTCACCCTCTTTTGATCATATTTGTTTAAAAAGCCCTTGGACATCTTCTGTTTGTAGAAATCATTGCGCTATCGAAGTCAATGGTCCATGACTTCTTCATCTAGTCATTAACCTGGGCTCTGGGAGCAAAGCTACTCACAAGTAAGGGGTTACTATTTTTTTACCCCTCTCTTCTTTTTTCTTTCCTTTTTTTTTTTTNCCCCTCTCTTCTTTTTTCTTTCCTTTTTTTTTTTTTTTTTTTTTTTTCCATTTCTATTCTTGGAACTTTTCATTGCAGATGTCTGATTCAACATTTTTAGTGATATGCATTAATTATAGCTAACAGCTATTTTAGCTTTCTGAATTGTGAATTAATATGTCTAGAGACAAAAGATCATTTGATGCTCAGTTTGGCCAGTATAGAACACACACACACATATACATGTACAAAGTGCTTTTGTAGACGGACTGTTCTTTGTGGAGACTTTACTGGATGGGTTTCACAGAAATAAATGGAGCTCAGCTGAACCATACCGTCAAATTTTTTTTTCATATAGACTAGAATAATTCCAGTGTATCAATTTCTGTTAGACAGTCTTCATTTCCAAAAGGAATCCCATTGCTGAGACTCGATGAAGTAAAGCTGATTTATTTTCTTTCCTTAAAGAGTAAAGTTACTCAAACTTGATGATGATTCTGATTTGCTCTTTGTGGAATGGGAAAAAAGAGGCAAGAGTACTGCACCAAAGCTCTCTTTTTTTATTATTTTTTGCCCCTGAACTATAATATTTTGTTTCATGCTGCCTTACAGACTTCCAAGTTTAATTTAAGGCACTGCAAAAGTGTCAGAGAGAGGCTATAATGGAATGACTACATGTTTATGTTACAATCAACTGGTAGGTACAACCAGCATGTGTGGTAGTAACACTTGGCAAAAAAATGAGTCACAAGATCATGCTTTGCCTTGACTGAATCCAATGACTCTCATAGGTGAGAAACTTTAAATTTTAAACATTTTCAGATGTAATTACAGTGTGAGCGTGCGTGTATTTTGGTGTTTGGGCTTTAAATGACCTCCAGGAGAGGAGATTCCAAGCATGTGGTCCTCCCATCACCTTCCCGAATGACATTACTGGAAGAATCAGGAAAGAAGAAAAGAGGAGAGGAGAGGAGAGG
>VZSV01000045.1:2128357-2170439 GCA_013398735.1 Nothocercus julius
AAAAAATGTCTTAATCATGCAGTTCTGGTATTCTGCAACCAGGCCTTACGAAGCTGTGATTTATGGAAGGATGGAAATGTGAGCTGTAACTAATTGGAGAAGCACTCTGGGCCTCAAGAGCTGCTCTGCACACACAATGAGGTTGGGTTGTCTGCCATCGCTCTGGAAGGAAACTGCAGCCTTTAACTCTTCCTTCTCCGTGCGTGTGATTTCCACCAAAGCTTCCCAAAGAAGCTAATACTGCTCCATCTGCTTTCAGGCAGAGATTGTTTACATGGTGGGAAAATGTCTTTAGCACTTTATGGGTGGTAACACTGCTATAGATGGGAGAAATGAGGTGCCCAAATCACACAAGAGGCTCAGACCATAACAGCCGTTTGGTTTCTCCTGGCAGTGGTGTTCCCATGGGATGGCTTAGTCTCCACTCTGTATTAATGCATTTGACCCACACTGGGAGTCAAATTAATGCTCCTATATTACCAGCGCCACAAAGAACAGATAAACAGTGCAAGTAAAATATGAACTAGGGCTGCTTCTTGCCAATTGTTTCTATAAAACTTTAGGAAAGACCCAGCAGCAGGGTCAACCTGAATTTCTGACTCCTTATACTGGTGGATGAATTACAACTGAGATGGGCTTTGTAAGGGCAAAAGCTCCTCATTGAAAACTCATCTACAGCAATAACTTCAGAGCAGGTTCCCATCCCTGCTCTCATACTTGGGAGCTTGATCTTACTGACAGCCAATTGGGACTGTGAGATTAATGTGGACTAGGAGGTGAGGAGTGTGTAGAGAGGTGTTTGCTACAGATGTGAACTGAACCTATCTTACTACATTTTTTGTCAAGTGTAGTTTTACTACCCAGACTAAAATGATAAAGATTAATGGCTGGGCATATATCCTTATCTGTATTCCATTATAGAAACATGCATGTATACCAATTTATTTTCAGTTATACGCAGACGTTTCCAGCAAAGCTTCAAAATAACATTGCCTAAAGTAAGCACCATCAACCTGTTTCTTCCATCATGGACTAAAATGAAGACTTAGAATTGTTTCATCAGCCTAAGGAACCACAAGCAGCGGACTAGAGTAATTCACATTGCCTCTGTAGCAGCAGAGAGTTTTCTGCCTGGGGTGGCCAGTGGGTTGCTGGAGGACCTGGCCACCTTGTGCAGAAAACCCAGAGCACTAAAATGTCACAGATTACTAAGCAATGAGAAGCTCATCAACCCTGCTAGTAACATGTGCAAAGATCCTAAAATGAACTGAGGGGACTAAAGAAAAAAAAAAAAGAGGTGGAAAAAAGACAGATGTAAGGTGAGAATAAAAAGTTGAATTAAACAATGAGAAAAAATGTGGGGAGACAAAATGAGAGACAAGTCACTGTAGGTTAAGAGAGAAAACTAGAACACAAGAAAGAAGCAGTAAAGCTGGCCAAGCAGGAGAGAGGGAGAAAAGAGAATTTGATATATTGCTGGATATTCACACTCCAGTTGCACGGCACGAAATGCTTATGTTGTAGTTCCAGCACATACTTTTCCTAGACATAGAAAGCAGCATCAGTTTGGGAAACTTTGAGGGTTGCTGCTGGTACCAGATCACTCCCATGCAGACCCTCTGCTTGATTTGCGGTGTCACCGCGTGTTTGGAAAGCTGCTCTACCAAAGGCCGTGCATCAAACGCAGCCATTCACCCTGACAACAGAGAGGAGCCGTGGCACCCTTGGAAGATCTGCAATAAATACTTTTTAGTGTCCCATTATTGCAGAGCCATCTGCTATTTATTGCAATTGTGCAGCTCATAATACATTTATTTGATATTTATATGGATGCTGCTTTTGCTTCCATAAGAACTGCATTGTAACTTAAAGTGGCATTAGCTTAATGTTCCATTAAAGCAGAGTGCTGCTAAGTGTATACCTTTATATATGTGTGCATGCATGTGTATATGTGTATAAATTATTATTTTCCTACCAGTATTCAGACAGTGCCGGGAAGCTGTGCAGATCCTAAACTTCTTCTAGGCACTATTTCCAGTGCTGGGTGGAAATAACTTGTTTGCACAAAGCCACCCATTTCCCTAATTACAGGCACTCATACTGTAAGAGGAAATTGCTAATTGGGTACAGCAGGAAACAAAGAGACAAGAATTTTATTGTCTGCTCTGTTCCTAGTGGTATTATTAACTCGTTCTTTCCCTTTGAAAAAAGCTTTTAAATCTTATTGTGTCTCAGTTTACCCAGCTGTTATATAGTAGTAACCTGCCAGGCAGAAATTGTGAGTCTAAGTGCATTAAATACCAGAATAAAAGATTCATAATAAGATCCCAAGGAGAATACCAGCAGAAATAGAAGACAGAGTTCCCGCAAAATTACATTCACATTCTGCAAGACATTTCAACTGCCCAGGATTGGAAAGGAGTGAAGGTGCTGGCTTGTTTTGACCTTAATAAACTGACTTAATCCTAACACCTAACACCTAAACCAGGGATGAAGTAAACTGAGCTGACCTACTAGGAGCAGTGAGTCGGGTGTTGAGAAGATGAAAACCTCCTTACAGCTCTGCTGAATTTATTGGAAGGACCTCGACTGACTTGCTGCAATATCCAAGCCACAGATGCAGATCTGTGGCAGTCTGAGGGTTTCAAGCTCCCCGGGGAAAGTGCAAATACTACTCTATTAGCAATAATATGCTCTGTAGCTCGAATTGCTGGGACATTGCACAAGAGAACAGGGTAACGTTGCAGGACATCAGCTGGTAGTGAGGCCAGCTGCACTGAGCGGCTACTTCAGACATGCCATTAGCAGTAACCATTCCAATATCAAACTAACCTTGCAAACGTGTGTATTTGAATATGTTAACCAGCAAGACCTGCAGAAATGGCACAAAATATCAAAAGAGCATGAAAAGCATTCTTTCTAAATGCAGCCCGAGAGTTTATTTTCTTATGCAAACAGGCCTGTTTTTTCCACCACCTCCAAGGTCTCCCACCGATTCCCTGCCAGGTGACTCCAGGTTAACACCAGTGTAACTTTTCTAATTTACTCCAGGGCTGACTCCCTTGTGGAGTTAACACCTGCATAAAACTGGGATAACACGTCCATGAATCAGCTCCATAAAATTAGCTCAGTGCAGCTCGAGGTTAGTGCTGGGGGCAGGGATGTTCCAGGGCAGCTACTGGTTTTTCTCCAAAGGCCTCCCTTTCTGCTAAGTCTCGCTGTGGCTTAAAAATACAGAATGGGTCACCCTGGCAGTCTATGGCTAATCCCTCCTTTTACTCACGTGCTGTACAAAACAAATGTCCAGGGGCTTTCAGCATTTATCAGGCAAAGGAGTCATACCATTGCGCCAGAGGCACGGGGAGCCCGAAAGCGCTGTGAGCTCCTGCACAGCGTTTCCTGGGCTAACAGAGCATTTCCAGCTTAACTCCTGTCCAGACCGTGCAACACGGCAGTGCAATGCGCACGAGGTGCTGCTGCAAAGATCTTGGGCAATGTAAAGCTCGTTAGACAACGGCACAGCTTGTTTTGCTGTAAAACGCCCTTTTAAAGCAAGACGACGAATTTATTTGTGTACATGGGAGACATTAAAAGAATTTAAAGCACATTATGTGGTTTTGAAGCCAAAAAAAAAAAAAAAAAAAAAAAAAAAAAAGTCTGTTTGCATTCTCTCATTTCCCTTCATTGCATCTTAAATCTCAAAATAAATACACACTTTAAATTGACAGGAGGTTGATGTTTAACCTGGGGAGTTTTTATTATCAAAATGGTGATAGCTCCAGGTGAGATAAGATCTCCATGGTGCCAGACTCTCTATAGCGTTCAGGAAACTGAGCTCTGTTCTGAACAGCTGAAACACAGAGATTTACTCAAAGGGGAAATAGGAAACTGAGTGATGCAAAGTCACAAAACAGGCCAGCAGCAATACTAGAACTTGTAAAAATATAATTGCCTCTTAGTGCCCCAAATTGATGGCAAAGCTGAGGTTTCTTTGCCCCAGGGGAGTCAGGAACAGAGGGAATGCCCAGCTGTCACTGTGGGAAAAAAAGTCTCTGGATTTGTACGGTGGAATCAAACTTTTTTTGTGCAGAAATATCCCACAAAAACAGAAAGAAAGGGTAGAGAGGCAAACTAAAGTGTAAAAAAGAAGTCTCCTCAGTGCTAGCCTTTAGCCACACCATAAGGGAAGGCAGTTTAGGGGTAGGAAAAAAATTGTTCCTACCAGACCCAGCAACTGTTTCTAAGAGGGGAGTAACCCAAATCCCTGCAATTCTCACCTCTCATTGCTACCAAGGACGATTAATGTATTTTTCATCTCTGAAAGAAAAACAAACAAACAAAAAAAATTATCCGTGTTTTCTGGACAGACTCGGCGCAGACGGCCTGACGGAGCGTGGCCGCGTGCAACGTGTCCAGCTCTCCTTGTTTTGGGCTACTTCACAGTGCCATCTGGTGGCCCTGAGCCCGGCACCAGTGGAAATTTCCAAGATGATGTTTTTTGGGAGATAAATAGCGACAGTTCAGCCAGCTTGGCTCCTGTCTCTGCGAAGCCAAGGCTGGAGGGAGGTCTCACCACGGCTCCCACTGAAAAGGGGAGCCCCCTCCTCATCTCTTCAGCATGATGGAGATGACCTGCTGCCAGAGATGATTATGATTTCCCACTGTTGTGGTTATTCCTGGAGACAAGAGCAATCTCTCTATTTCAGTTGCCAAAGCCTGGGGCTTCTTGCACCTTTCCTTACAGGAGAGGCTTCCATCCCTTCTGTGTTTGCAGGGGGCCTTTGACATTTAGCAAACAGCAAGCAAAGGGGCTACATTCAGGTTTTGCCCATATGTAACATGAAGCGGTCTTAAATATGACCTTCCTCCTGGTTGCTCCTTCTCCTCCCTCCCTAGGAGGGCTGCTGCCCTCAGGCCAGAGCAGGTGCCTAAAGCACACAGAAACAGCTGTGTAGTTGGCATGTACTTTTCTGGCATTTTTGAAGGCTTATATCTTAGTCCCTTGCTGGACCAAGTTTGTTTCTAAAGCTTAAGAGAAAGTATAAATTTTCCCCTACACTGCAGATGCTGCCTATAGCCCTTGAACTATCTCTGAAACAGCACGTACTATAGCTGTGTTGGCACCTTAGCCCTGCCTCAGTCTTGGTAGGAAGGACTACACCAGCACAGCTTCATTGCTGCATCTGTTTGGAATTAGCTCGGAGGGCTCTACAGAAAACTGCATTATTCTGGAAGCAGACATTATTGATTATGAACAAGTGTTTTATCTGCATGCTATTAACAGCACTGGGTACTTGAAACAAAATCCATCTGTCTTCCCACATCTTTTCACTGGCTGATGAATAGATGCAGGATTCATAGGACATCTGTAGAGAACTGGCAAGGAAGATCTCTGAAGAAAAGTGAAGAGGATGGTAGGAAGAGTTGGTGAGATGCTGATGGAGAAGAGATTAGATTTAATGTTCTGCACGAGTCAGAAGAGGTGTATAAGAGATGAGAGAGAAGGAGATGAATTAAGAATCCTTGAAAACATGAAAAGCCTTGACTTTGCCACAGAAAGCAGAAAATTTGCCCAAGCAAAGTCACTGTTAAATTTACTCTTGTAGACCAAGGTGGTGATTTCAGTCCCTGAAGGAAAACTACAGGAGATGTGGGAGATGTGCAGGGGTATTAGCAGGGCTTCCCTCCCCACCACCTATGCTATTATATCAGCACAATCTCTATAGTTTTCAGGAATAAATTACAGGTATTTCTAGCCAGAATATAAATTTAATTTTCCCAGCTTCCTCCTTATAACAAGGTGTTTATCTTTGAAAAGGGTGAGAAAGGAGGAGTAATTTCAGCTGTACTTATCACACTGATCACAATTATTACACTGATAGCTCAAGTGCCCACTGTTCATGTTTGTTCTTGTCTTCACCCTCAGTATCTATACAGCAAAGCACTGGGTTACAAAAGGGACCAATTCCTTTTGGAACAAAGGATGCCTTGTTTTCCCCCGCCACAGTCGTGGTTTCACCCTGCAGAACTTCATTGATCATCTTGGCCACCCAGCTGTTTCCCGCAGGATGTCCCTCTTGGTTCCTGTCCCCTTCGTAGTCAGGAGACATCCCAGCTCCTGACTCTCTCTGTTCTCTCTCTCTGGGATCCCACACACTCACTTTGTAGAGGGACTCGCACAGCAAAGCACCTCCTCTCCCAGAGTATCACCCCATTGCAGCATAGCACCAACAGCCTCCAGCATCCCAGAGTTGTTCCTACTCCTCCCACGAATCAACAGGTAGACAGGCTTTCCACATCATTGTGGGCTAGGATCTTTAGGTAATGGGAGGTCTTCAGAGCACATGAGACTTCTTGCAGGCAACACAAGAGCTTGTTGAAAACCTGCTGGGGGCTTCCATGTTTCCATGCACAGAGCTCCTCGTTTCAGCAGCACAGGCTATGCAGGTCTAGTAAATTAAAGTATTTGGCTCCATTCTTAGGCCATTAGTCCAGCTGCATAAGAGCTGTATGGGCTTGTAAAAGAACCCATGTTCATACTCCTACCCTCTAGGACAGAACAGACACTTTGCTCTTGGTTCACATTTATACCAAAAGAGTACCCAGATGTTACTTGTGATGGTGCCCTGACCAAACCATATAGGGAGAAATCAAAGATATGTATGAGCAGCCTCCCAGTCTTGGGCATATTCCCTCACTCTGTTTAATTTTCAGTACAGATATGGCCTCACAGTACTAAGGGTAGAAGAGAAATAAAGTCCCCTTGCTGCAGGACACCCTCCAGGGGAAACAGAGCCCTCCCTCAGGCTGCACCCAGCTGGATAAGGCTCCTGCAGTATACATGACCCTTTTTAAGTTTTCAAGAGTCACCTGGGGTTAAGTAAATCCTTGATGTCTGGCTGCTGAATCAAGGAAACTTCATGCTAGGCTAGCCAAGATAATGCACATATCAGGATCCCTCCCTCATCACACCTCTCCCCTGTCTGCCACGGCCCAGCTCTGCTTGCTGGCTGCCCACGGGGCACCGAGGCAGATTAATCTTGGGTGTCCACCAGTACTGCCAATTTGCTTTCTTTCTCATTGGAAAGGTTTCTAGTTGTGGGGGTTGTCCTGCTGTCGTCAGCTCTGACTACCATAATCCAATAATTCAAACATCCAGCATACTATATTTAAAAAAAAAAAAAAAAAAAGCAACTTCTGTGTCAGACATCACAAAAGATGTGCATTATCTCTAGCACAAAATCATAGCTACCAGAGAAAAAAGAGGATGCTTTGCTAAGGAGATACACAAATTACCACTCCTCATAGCACCCTACATTACTGCTTTTGGACACCCTAATCTTTTGCCTATTCTTCATCCTCCCTCTGCAGGAATCCCTGGCACTCTTCTAATGGAAAATGAGGTCTCCCTGCATCATGCTGGGTCTCAGCAGAAGACAGCGAGATCTACTCTTAGCCTGACAGAGGAACTGGGCTTATCTCTCTCCTGCTAGTGATTCTCATGGCTTCTGCTACAAAGCAGCTTCTGCTGTAAAAGAGCACAAATAACACATTTGCAGGCTAAAGGAGTTACCACAGCACTGAAAGAACAGACGCTTTGTACAGCCAAGAATAATATGCTCTCAGATAATAATGCAAAGGGCCAGGACTGGATTGTTTTAAAAAGCTCTGAATCCTATTTCAGCTACCGAGGGGCTTTAATCATCACTCTAAGCAGAATGTTACATCAGCATTTATTAAAGTGATTTCTAGCGTTAGACGCTATTTCAAATAGTATTTTTTAATCTTTTGCACTTCCTGTAAAATACATATGTATGCAAATAAACACATACATCTCAGGCAAATATGAAAGTCTGAAAGGGATGCCCGTATTTTGAAGGTGTTCAGTTTACCATACAATATATCAGAAGAACTAAGCTTATTTTTCTAGCTCTGAAATCTTGAGGCTAACAAATTAAGTATCTCTCCCTGCCCGATTAATTAGCAGCGTATAGTTTTTTTTTTTTTTTTTTTTTTTTTTTAAATATCCATGTACTCAACAGCAAAACTTGTGAAATTTGACTCTGAGCGTACTGGCAATTATCCAGAAACAAATATAAATACCATGCTCCATGATATAGCACCATCCTTCTGCCACAGATTTGGGTTGCACTTTTGACCAATAACTTCAGGAAGAACTTGAAGTATTTTAACATGGCCCCTGTATTTCAGAGCACATTCAGTTAAATGGAAATTTAGATACTAATTTTGATTTCCTCAGACTTCCTCTCTTCACATGTTTTCTATTTAAAATGAACTTGAAGTAAAAATTCAAAACACATGAAGAAAAACAGTATTTCCCTTAATTAACTTTTTATCCATGGAAACACTGGTATGGTATTTCTATAGCTCCTGGCACCATAAGTTAAATAAACCAATATTGAGGAAATGTTACTATCCAGGAAATATTATTATTATAGAGAGAATGCATTTCAATGTCTCTTTGGCACTGTAGTCTTAATGTCCAACAAAAATACTGCCAAAGATAGTCCCCAGTGAATGGCTCAAACATGGCAAAGGTGGCAACATTTATCTCCCTTCTGACTTCATCTGTGTTACCTTTTTTCTTTCTATCAGAGCACTTTCTGTAAACCCATTTAAGAAGCTCTTTGGAGCACATTTTTAACATTTGAGCACTCACTGGCATAGTGGGATCCTGTTCCTTGAACTGAAATCCAGAGTACAAAACCTGGACTAATCTATGACTTTTACTAATATCAGTATTGAAATGCTTCTTACCCAAATGGCACAAAAAAAGAGATGCTCTCAGAAGATCTTGGGACAGATTTGGGATTTTAAAGAACGAAAAGAACCAGCTGCTAATGGTTTCCACACACCTAGGCCTACAGCAAAACCTATTTTCTGTGGCAAGGCCTCAGTGGGGACCTCTAGCAGACACCTCCCAGGTGAACATGGGATTCCTGCAGACCACAACTCTCGCTCTCCTAGTGCTGATGTTTAAAGTTGACTCTCTTGATAAAGGGGAATTTGCTCTGCTAGACACTTGCTTAGAGAGAAACAAGCAGAGAAAAGGCCACCACACTGAAGGAAGCTCTTTATCTTACAAAAATATCCCAAGTCAACATCCAGTCATACAAAAGAGGGCTTTAAATTATATTAAAAAAAAAAAACAAAAACAAAAACAAACAAACAAACAAAAACCATGAAAGCCACCTCCCTTTTCTGTTAATTACATGGAATTCAATTACCTCCTTCAAACACCAGAGCTGTGATAACTTTCATATCTCAACCTCTGTATCAACACCAAAAAGAAGTTAAGTAACAGGGCAATGACCAGGTAGTGCTAGTGCCCTTTATGCACCCCACTGTAACTACAGCTCTGCAACACCACAACCCCTCTCCAGCCAGCCCAGGACTGTGCTTAGCCCCCAGCTGGCTATTTATCCCAGCCCTTACATATGCTCAGCTGTTGCATAATTATAGGCCAATGTCTCTGAGCTGTGTCTGCTGTAAAATTCACAAGCAGATAGTTTGCAAATATATGGCTGACTATTTGGAACAGAATAATTTACTCTGTCAGCAGCATTTACAGTCAGAATATTCCTCAGTCACAGTTTACCAGCAGCATTCAGGAATTTTCTTGGGCCCTTGCTAATAGTAAACAGGTGGATGCCATCATTTCAGATATCTTTTTTTTCTTTTTTTTTTTTTTTTCCTGGTGGGGCAAAATATTCTGCATAACAAGCTGCCATAAAATTCAAAATGCACAGGGTAGAACTATAAGTTAACTTTATTGTCTGGATTTAGTGTTAGCCCTTTGCACCGAACACCATTTGCATACATCAAAGATTCCTGGACTGCATGTGTCCAGGTCACTTATTCATTATTATAATTTATTTCCAGCACAGAAATACCTAGAGGCCCCAGGGAATGGCAGTTGCACATACATGCATATAATGAAAAGGCAGTTCCTGCCCTGAAGAGCTCTGCACAGAGCTACCTACCTGGTACAACAGCACCCCATGCAGAGATGCCAGAGTTGCTCCTAAATTAGATGATACATTTACATTGCATAGTATAATGCCATGCAGAGATACTTTCTGTCCTGGAAGTGCTGTGGTTGCATCACTACAGACCTCTATCTGAGCTAAATTCTCTGTAAATAATGTATAAACTGACAGTTACAATGCTTCCAGTTTTGGTTATCTCTGAAACCGCATTGTACTGGGCAGACCTATTCTTTAAATTTGTCACCTAAACGGATGAAGAAAAACTAACATGTAAAAGGTAAAATTATCAGACTCAGGAGAGTGTTCAGGTTAAAAAACAGGGTGTTGAGCTGTCAACATGGCTTAATATTCCTGGAGAGTATTCTAAAAGAACATGTCTTCAAGGGGGGAGGGGGGGAGAAAAAAGAAACAAACCAGTGTATTTGATTTGTAAATATACATAAATTTTAATATTCTCACACCTGATTGCATGTCTAATTAGCCCTTGTTGAAATGAATTCAAATCAATTCCAGAGAATAGCCACAAGGCAAGGACAGACAAAAATTAAGTAAGACCAGGCGATTTTTCTCTTTTTAGATTTTTCCCCTTTTAAATAAATGGTATTTCAGTGCAAGCAGGAATTAGTGCAAGGAAACCTGATGGTCTGTGCTACACAGGCGGTCAGATTACATTAACACAGTGGTCCCTTCTGACTCAACAGTCCATTAACCTAAGTATGAAGTTAGCGAAGAAGGGGGGATAAAACTTGACTGTGTAAGTAATTGATTTTTTCAGGTCAGAAATGAAACCAAATCAGAACAGCAAACATCACTTAGGATCAGCATTTTTATTTATTTATTTTTAATGTTCAGCAAGTTGAAACAATTTAATTCAGGCTATTTACAGCAATCTGAGATAATCTGATTAAGTTTCTTTTAGAAGATATTTGATAAAGGCACAGGTGGGATTCATGTTCACATTCCTCAGAGGAGAAGAGGGAAAGGAGCCCTGGGAAAGGCGAGTTCGACAGGTTCATTAGTCTCTTTGAGGGAATGGTTTCCAGCTTGATTCTCAGATCTCTTCCCTGCCTGTGCATGTCCATGTGGATTATTTTTTACAAGTATTTTCCAGAGAATATTTGAAAATAAAAGCAAAGCACTTTGCTCCATACTCCCAGGAACATGTTGATGTTGGAGTCTGGAAGGTGAACCCACCCAACAGAGCAAATCTTTGTCACAAGATTTATTTCATGCTACTCAAGACCATATGGAACAACCAAGCAAAAACCAGGATAAGCATTTTCATTATGCATATTAAAAAAAAAAAATGTTATGGGAAATTTCACAAAGTGGCATGTTCTATTTTAGAATGAAAACCAGAACAAAACGAGAGAGAGAAAAAAAGCTTTTTCATGTGTCTGTTAATTTCCTTGAGAAATTGAGATTCTGTTCACCACTGGATTTAGTTATGCCTGCATATAATCTAGCTATTTAATCTGGCATTTCTCTTAACCTCTCTCTTACGGTTTTCTAGCACAATCATTAGTTTCAAAGTGTCTGAATCTCTTCCTATTCCCAGAATTCTTCCCCAAATGCTTTGTGTATTTGGAATGAGAATTCCAAATACTAATAAATACTAATACTAAATACTAATAAATAAATAAATAAGCAAAAGTAAAATGGGAAGACTAGTTTGGGATCTTCTTTTTCCCTGTGGCTATTTTTTTTTTTTTTCCCACAAGTCATAAAAGCTGCTGGAGCAATTCTCATCGTGTTAAATTCTGGAAGAGCACTTTTAAATAATTTAAAAAATGATCTGTTTTTTAACATAATTACTATCATTATTTTTTTACGTGGAAGTGAACTAAGAGATAAGTACTTTCTAAGTCAAGAAATATCTTGGCCTGAAGCCCTGGAACTTTATTTATCTATGAAGTGTTTATCTTACTGAGTCTTCCCTAGAAAAACAAAATAATTATTGCTTAATGATAGTAGAAGTCAGTTTTCTCTTTTAATTATAGAGTAGAATGCTTTTCTGCAGTTGTAAGTAAGTATCTCCTGAATCTGGTTGGGAAATGGAGGAGTATGAAGAGAAACACTGAACATAATCCCTGCAGTAACTTTATTTTTCTATTGCCCACAGCACAAGTAGCACAGACTTAGGCTCCCTCCCTGTGAACTCTGTAGAAATCTCTCTGCTGCTGTTAGCCCATCGAGCCCCCAGGGAAGGAAAGATCCCATTTACTAATAAGATTTCAAGGGTCACCAAGGGAAGACTTTTCAATTATAATGATCTTGTTTTCACAGGCATGGAAAGAGACTTTCCAAGGTGAAGTACAGAGAGCTGTAATCTCTTTCTTATCTCTAGGAACTGCCTTTTGCTGTTATAAGTATTGCTTCCCCATCATAGTCTACAACTCTGGAAAACATGTAGCACATGCCTAACATTAGGCACATTTTCAAATCAAAATTGATTTCCATGGCATTTGGATATGTGCGTAAAGCAAACTTATAGTCCCCCATCCACCTTCAGAAAATGAATTATCCTCTGATTTAAAGAACATAATGCATACTATCAGGAAACAATGAGTTATAAGTCTAACACAAAGATATAGTAAAGCATAAGCCCACTCCCTGTGCAGGTTTCAAATCTTTACTTTCAGAGTTCCTGATATTAATGCTTACTAATCACAGATTCATAGAATAATTAAGGTCACAAGGGATCTCTGGAGGTTATTTAATGCAAGCCCCTGGTAAATACAGCTTCATTTAGATCAAGGCGCTCAAGACCTTGACCATTCCAGTCTTGAATAACTCAAAAGATGGAGACTCTATTACTATTATTATTATTGTCATAATTGAAAATTACATTATTATTATTGAAAATTACATATACTAAAAAAAAAAAGAAATAAAACTAGAAAACAAATTTCCTAGACACTCCACCCTATCATTAACAGCTATATTTGCACTTTAAATTCACCCTTAAGTGAAACATTCTCCTGAGCGAAAATTCCATTATTTAAGCCATTAAAACAGATGTGAACAAAAGACTGTGTAATCGATAGTGACGAAGCATTCTGCTTGGAGACAGCAATGGACAGGCTAATTCACTGGTCTTCCTCATCTGCATTTTCTTGGATACTCTGAGTAGCCTCTTCTGAGTTCTTGCCCCCTCTCTATCCGTCAGCTGTAAAAGCAGAATTTTAACCGGAGATTTCCCGTAGTTCCATGAAGACAATACATATCTCAACCTATTAAAATTCTCTGAAAATTCTCAGAGGAAGGCAACTCTGACATAAATTGTTGCTTACATGTCTTTTTTTTTTTTTTTCCTCTCCAACTAGATGGGAATTCATATTATCCCCAAACTGGAGGCAGAAACTCCCCATTGAAAGAAACAGAGGTGAAGAAGGTGACGGTTGTATTGGGGTGTAGAGATGGGAAGCTAGAAGGGATCCCAGAAGGGGTATAGCTGCAAGGAGGGAATTATATCTCCCATACGCACACATGCCTTGAATAACAAGGCATTAAAAACAAAAACTCAGATAATCTATGAATCAAAAGCCTGAAGATACAGGAGTTTGTCACAATTTTGTAATTGGATCCATTTTCTGATGGATGAAATGTCACCAGGAAGATGCTACTCTATAAGAGACTCCAGTGCAGAGGGGGTAAGAGTGGGACAATGCCAAGCAGAGGCACTGGGAGCACGGGAGAAACTGATTGCCATACTGACAGATGAGAATGGTGAGTCAGGAGCCTGAAGAAATAGCACAGAAATTAGGGGCACTAGTGGTCACTTCCCCTGAGAAAAGCTGCTAAGGGAAAAACTAAAGAATATGGGGGGGAAGATGGTTCAGGAGTCAGACGGGAGCAAAGGAGTGAAAAGGACAAGACCTGTAAAGCCTGTAAGGATTACTATAGACACTATTAACCTGGAAGCTCCATCTTTTTCCTTAAGATGAGCCATGTGAGGGGAGGAATCATGCTGAACAAAAAGCCATCCATTGATCCAGGAACTACACCATCAAGCAGGATTTTCATGCTCTTCTGGGCCTTACACAGAACTTGCCCACTATTTCTGTTTCCTTGGGCTATTTTCTTTTGCACTTTAAAATGCAAACAAGGGTTATATTTGCAGAACTTTTTCCTACAGTAGGATGGGCTGTAAAATATACCTTTAGCATCTATTATCAGATTCTGATGGATATCATTAGCTACTTGATACAGTCTCTGTCCAATCAAAATTTAATATATTTTCTTCACATATTCTTCTGATCTAGCATTAGAACTTCTCGCATCCCCTATATCTGCACCTCCTTTCAAATGTTTACCACCAACTTCTAGATCTCCCCAGATTCCTTTCTTTCTTTTTCCCAAATCCAACCCCAAATTTCCCACATGCCTCAAAGCTTTCTTCTTTGTTCCAGAAAACTTCTAAACCTATCTTCCAGACATCCTAAGTCAATGTCTAATATACTCAAGTCCTCATAACAGCCAAACTCTTTTCACACATCTTTTGGGACAGTTAGACTAGAAGCACAGAAGAAATGTGGTAGGACTAAGAGGCCACCTTTACTTTCAGAGTCTGACTCGAAGTCAAATCTGTCCAGTGCAGGGGAAAGCACCTCGTGCAGGAATGCACAACAGTGACAAGAGATTCTTTTGCTTGGCTCTTTAGAACAAAAGGAAGAAGAAGAAGCTATTTTCATCCATGCTGTATCTCCAGATTGCAATTCTAGCTGTGTGTACAGCACTCACAGCACAGTGAGAGACAGAGTGACTGCTTCCTTCTGTAAGTTATGCTCTGACATCCAAACTCACAGAATCACAGAATCACAGAATCACAGAATGGTCGAGGTTGGAAGGGACCTCTACAGGTCATCTAGTCCAACCCCCCTGCTCAAGCAGGGACACCCAGAGCACGTGGCACAGAGTCGCATCCAGATGGGGTTTGTAGATCTCCAGAGAAGGAGACTCCACAATCTCACAGCCTCTCTGGGCAGCCTGTGCCAGGGCTCTGGCACTCTCACAGCAAAGAAGTTCTTCCTCAGATGGAAATGGAACTTCAGCTGGAACGGAGAGGAGATCAGATCTCCTCTCAGTCTTCTCTTCTCTAGGCTAAACAGGCCCAGCTCGCTTAGTGTTTCCTCATAAGATAGATGTTGGAGTCCCTTAATCATCTTTGTCACTCTGCCCTGGACCTTCTCTAGAAGCTCCATGTCCCTCTTGTCCTGGGGAGCCCAGAACTGCACCTAATACCCCAGGTGCGGCCTCACCAGAGCTGAGGAGAGGGGCAGGATCCCCTCCCTCGCCCTGCTGGCAACTCTTGGCCACAAGGGCACATTGCTGACTCATGGTTAACTTGTTCACAATTAGGACTCCCAGATCCTACTCCATGGAGCTGTTTTCCGGCAGGTCAACCCCTAAATTCCAGAGAAATTACACCAAGGCCAGTCCAGTTTCATCTCTTATGGCCTGAATGGAGGGTATTCCTTTCAAGTAGGGTTTTCACCAGATTTATGTGGGAACTATGCAATGCTGTTAGCTTTGCTTACAACTGCTTCTATGCTTTTTGTTTTTTGTTTTGTTTTGTTTTTCAGATTTGAATTTTGGCTTCTTCTGAGACATTCAATGAACTAAAAGGTCACCTGGCATCAGAGCTCTAAACAATAGGTCAGGTATTCACCATTCCACAAATACAAGCTCATTACAACATGATAATTTCTCCAGAACTGATCAAAATTCTGAACTTCCTATTTATAATTTGTGCAAGCTGAGAAATAAACACACTACTTATACACTATATGAATGTTGTTAGTGTCACTGTGGACTAGAAAGGCCATTTCAGAATAAAGTCGAAGATTTCATGATTTCTTATAGCAGAGTATATTTTCAGATTTGTGAACTAAAATAGGCATATAGGTTTTTTGTAGTCTTAGAGATAGTAATAAGCATATAGTCTTTCTTGGAGAATAAGAGAATTGAATAGCATGGATCCAAGACACTCTAAGCCAGTTGTTCTGAGCACGAAAGAAAGGTCCCTAGGCACATTAAATTCACTAGAAAAGGTAGAACTTCTGAAACTAACCTAAATGCTCCTCCATTTTTTAAAGAAACTCAGACAAGTGAGTTCCACACATGTCTGCAATATCCAAATCTGCGGATGAAGCATGGCTATGCTGCCGCTATTTACCCCCTGAACTTACTTTGTTTTTACATTTGATTCCAGGCTAGCAGACCTAAAGATTTAGCACAGATCTGATATAAAGTTAATAGCAAACCAATTCTATTTGGCACTCTAACAATATCATATACAACCAAACCGTACTTGTTTATCCTGCTTAGTAAAAGACTTTTGCAAAATGTAGATGTATGGTCTTGCAAACTACTAAATGACGCAATCGTGATGTATCTTTTCTTTGAAAGGTAGGAAAACTCTGCTGGAGTCAATATCTTTTGGCAGGTGCTATAGAGAAAAGGAGAATGGAAAGGGAAAAGATTGGAGAGAAAGATTAAGCTATAATCACTGCGAAAGTTTCTATAATAGAAAATCCAGACGCTGCTTTGCATGGTTTTATTCTATCTGAGTTGTTCAAGTCAGCATTAAACAATATAAGATTAAGCACTTGTCAGGCGAACTAATGAGTTTTGGATTGATTTCTGTCTTCCGCAATGCTACTCGCATTTTTGACAGGTATGATTTATAGGGCATTCTTTGGGCCTGTTCATGAGAAGAACTGTTTATTTTGGTTGATGGACAGGGTTCTAATGTTCCCAGTGGAGTGTGCAGATGGCAGGAAGGACAGTAATCTTTGAGACCATCTCTCAATGTCTAGGGTATGTCTCTTATAAATTTCTAATCAAGATCTCAAGAAACTAATGTGGGCAGGCTGCCTCTGAAATTGTTTTTGCGACCTTTGGCCAATGTAATGCTCCCTGAAAAACATACGTCTGGTACTTTTGCTGTTTAGTAAATGGAGCTTGTATAGGCAATCAAGGAACTACACTTTCCTTTTTAACTGATGTGACATATATACACAGATGCAGAGTTTTACACATTTACAGTTCTATTCCCTCCGGCTTAGTAGCAGAGTATTTTTGTACATTTTATGTCTATGGATATTTAGTGCACTAGTAGACCACAAAAAAAAAGCAACCAGGCAGTCTGTGTTGGAAATGTAATGAAATCTCCAAGGCATGAACATAACCAATGAAAGCAACTGAACCACTGAATATTTTTCCATTCTCATCAGCCATTGTTTCCATTGTTTGTTATTTTTTTTTCTATTTGTCTTGTTTATAAATAGTTTGTATAGTCTTGGAGATATGAGAACGTAGGTCAACCCTAAACTGATACAATTGTATTGACTAAAAAAGCTGAGCCAATGCAGAGAGTATGTGGTACTTTATTTTGTCATTTTCTTAATTCTAAGTCCTAATGAATGAGTTCTGAAATAGTGTGAAATCACATGGAATAATTTTTTTATGAATATCTCCTGAAAGCGTAAAGAGAAGGACCCCTTATGGAGAGAATTTAATCATCCAAGCTAGACTACTTTCATAACTTTCTGATGGTAAATGATAACATCACGCTCAGGTGATTCCATAGTCAGAATTTGATGTCAGTCTTACACAACTCATTTTTTTAAGATTTGACTTCCTAACAGTTTCCTAGTTCCTAACAAGTTGCTAATAACTTGTTTGATTTTTAGAGATGCCAAGAATTTAAGTTCAAGTCATATTTAACTTTAGGCTTGTAAGTTTGAAGTCTTTGACCTACTCTATTACTCAAGTCCTTCAAGGTCAGTAATAGGGCCTTTCTTTAAAAGAAATCCTAATTTTCCAAGAAGACCACTCTATTCTTTTATTATTCAGCATGCAAGATGGTCATTTTTTTCCTCCAGAACAACTATAAACCGTGAACCCAGACTGAGCAAAAAGAGCGACAGCAGAGCCAGCAGCCAGGTTGTGGAGGAAAGCTCAGAAAAGGATTTGAGAGTTGCCAAGCAGTAGAGAAAGCCAAACTTGCATATGTGACTGATGTAGCAGCAACATAATATTTTCCAAAACTCAAAACTAAGTGGAACTGACTTACTACAAAGACAACATCTTAGATCACATAATATATAGCCATAGATTGATCCAAGCTGAAAAGGACCAGAGGATGGGAACAGACCTCGCTGACTTGCAGGCACTGACATCAAAACATCCCTTTTATACATTTATTGGACATGCTTGACTTGGTCCAGAACTGTGGCTTTTCTTAAACAGCATGCTTTACTTTTCTTATCTTCAATATCCCAAACAGCATAAGAGTAATTTTGCCTCCTCTTGGTCTCAGCGAAACAATGCAACCCCTTTTCATTGGATTTTGTATGCCAAGGGTCGCTTTGCTTCCACTCTGGTGAGATGCCAAGTCTCTCTGCTGATGCTCCAAGCCATGAAATTAATTAGTGAGGCATCAGATCTGTGCTAATACATTCTGCCTTGCTGCTGCACACACATTCTTGGAGCTGCTGCCTCATTATCTGTGAGCCTCTGGTTGTTTTGGAGTGAGGTACAGCAGGAGCTCAGCATTGCCTGTGAGTGCAGTGTAGACTTAAGTGTCAGGATCCTCATTTCTGAATGATTCAATCTACCTTCTCTAAAGGTTCATCCCCAAATATATATCTTCCAATGTTTTTTGCTTCTTCTTTTTTTTTTTTTTTAAACCTGTGTGTCAAAACTTTATATACTATTCCCAGTGAGTTCTCAACATGACATTTTTGTGGAGAAATTAATGAATCCTTCCCTCTCCTGAAAATACTTCATGGAGCAATCTCATCTACTTTTCCCATGGCTGCATCCTGTTGAACACCCTCCTCCTTTGATTGACGAGAATATCCTGTACTTGCTTCCCTTAAAATGCTACTAAATGGTGACCTAACAGTTTATACATGAAGTTCCTGCTATATTCCTTCAGCTTTCCTTTACCTTTTTCCAATAAGCTATTTCTTCCCATATTATATCTAGTTAGTCCTCTATGCTGTTGATACTTTTCTTTTTCATGACATTTCATACCAAATTTCACAAGCATTCCCTCATTCTTTATGCCAATATTACTGTGGATGTTTTTGGAAGAAAGAAGCATTCACTGAACCCAGTTTTTATTAGCAAACTATTTCTAGACTCATACCACCTCTCTTAAAACAGCCTGTTACCTCTTTAAAGTTCTTGAACATATCCCCATTTCCTACTTCTTAAAGACAAAAACCTTATGTGGCAGTAAATAAATATTTTATTAACATTTTGCTAAATTAGTTTTTTCTTTTTTTTAGAAAAATATCTTTTCATTTGAGAAAGATAGACAATTTCACTTTAGAAAATATGTTTTTATTTGTATCTCATTTTTTCCCCTATTTCCATATTTTAATTTACCCTTCCTCGGAAATTTGTGAAACAGGGTATGCTGTTGAGAGAAAACTGAAGCGAGTAAAGTCTGATAGATAACCTGTTTTTCCTTTCTTATATAAGGGGACTATGCTTGTTTTTTTCCAGTCATATGAGATAACACATAGCTTGATTCAAACTCCTAGGTCTATATTTTAGATGAGTTCATTGAGAGCTCTGAGATAGTGTCCATTACAGCCATTGTAAGCACTAAACTCATTGGACTTTGACTCTATCTTTGTTTGGGTCATTTCATGACACATATCATTACTGCCACTGGCTATTTTGACCTTATTATCATAATGATTGTTAAAAAATAAAAACACACATGTAATTTTAGGGCCAAATCTGGGTGGATGAGTCCCTTTCAGAGACAGATGCAGATAAGCACTATGTAACATGGATTAAAAAAAAAAGAAAAAAAAGGAAAAAAAAAATTTATAAATGAAGACTAGTCTGGGCTTTTCATCCAGACCTTAATTAAGCTGCATGGCCTAGACAAAAAGTTGCCATTGCTTTTCGGCTCAGAAGTAAGGTGCTTGTCACAGCTTTTCGCCAGGTCCAGCTGGCTTCGATTCCTTTTTATTTATTTATTTATTTGTTTGTTTATTTTCTTTCAGTTCTTTTGGCTGAAATCCTAGAAAATGAAAGGCTTTATTTTTCCACTCACTCTCCAATGCCATCGTCCACGGGCTCACCTGAGGATATACCACCTACCTAGAACTGCATTCCGACTTTCCAGTAGATGTTTTTTTGCTCCTTACTCCCCTTGTGCCGGCACTGCCCTAGCCATGGTTTAAAACACAGTAAACAAACTTCTTTGGGATATAACTTGTTGGCTGCAAGTTCCTAACAAGTTCAGCGAGTTACTTCAGGACATGGAATGAAAACTCAGATTGCGCTGCGATTTTATTGACTCCTGCAGTCAATAAATCTCCCCTCCCTCATATGAGTGAGTGAGCTCAGCACACAATCCATTTCTCACCACTGTTTTTCTTCCATTTGATCTGTTAAGAGCAAAAGCTATTTTGCTTCATATTTGGGCCCTGCAGGTTAAAAGGACAGATGAATTTGGGTGAAATAGTACAACTGTCACCTACTGGTTTCAAATGAGAGTCTTGGAAAGGATTACCTGGGACTTGAGGTGGCAGATAGCTTTTTTTTTTTTTTTCCCATACTGCATATCAAAAATTAATTTGTGGAGAGAAAAGAAAAAAAGAGCTCTTGAAGAGAAAACAATAACTTTGACAGGATATTGTAGGTAATCCAAAGTTCACTTTCTATCCTCAAAAACCTGCCATTCACACCCGATGGCAAATTAATCAATCCCCAACTATTATGGATTATTATTACTTCTGCGTCTATAGCAATAAAACCTTATGGGCACAGACTGCTGTCTTCTCATTTCCCATCTGTGGCTTGTGTCAGCTAGCTGTACCAGTGACCTATTCTACGACCATGGCCATTCTCTGTTTGTATTGCAATTTCCTCACTTATACACTGAAAATAATTACAATTTTCTTTCCAAGGGCATATGAAAATCCAACGATGAATAATGGTCCCTGCCTCTAATTCCAAGTCCCCTGAAGTTGCTTAGAGTCTTTCCACTGAGTTCAACACGCTTTCAATCAGGTGCTATAAAGGCCAAATCACGCTATTACAGAACAATTCTCACGATTAATTTAGCCCCGTTTACGAGGCAGCAAATCATTTAGCAATCATTCTTAATTTCTGCAAACAGATTTGTTTATTCATTTATTCATCATTCATTTTTCATTCCATAATTTTCAGTCTTTGGCAGGTTCCCAGTAAAATTATTCAGTGCTTATTGCCCAGCATTCACTTCTGTGATTGCCCATCTGAATCAAATGTTGAGGGTTTTGATCTGCATGGTGGAACAACTGACAGGGAAGAATAGTAAATTGGGGTGATATTTTTTTCTAATTTTTACTTTTTCCGAGTGATGAACCCCATAAAAGCTTTATGAGATGCAGACCTCTGGAGAAATTTCATTTACATAAATTACTGCATGAGAAGCGCGCATTTTTTTTTTTTTTTTTTTGATCTTTCCTTTCATTTTAGAATTTTTTGACAGTGAGGCTAACTAGCGAGGAATAGTCCCCATTCACACTGCTAACTTTTCTTACCATGAAAAATGCAGTGGATGAATCCAAAATGTCTTCCAGGATTCATGCGCTGCCCACGTTAACTTCCATTCCCTGAAATGGTTCGGAAGACTGGAAATTGATCCAGGACAAAGATGACTCAAGGAACATCTATAAATAAAAAGTTTAAAAGATCAAATTCCGGTGTTTGGGAAGACTCTCGGACAAACAGCTTCTGAGGCCAGCAGAGCACAGGTTTAAAATCATGGCATTAGATGAGTAAACAGTTCTACTGGAGATCAGAAAAGGGTATTGGATCTGTACGGTATTATCAACATATAATTTGGTCAGCTAATGTCATCAGTCTTCTTAGACCCTTTATATCTAGCAGATTAAAAAAGAATATCTCCAAGGGACTCATTTGGAGAACTTTCACAACATGAAAAAGGTTGATCCCCTCAAGCAGTTGTGAATGATTTGATCGTAAGAAACATGGAAAAAAAAATATCTCCTTTAATACATTTCTTTTTTTTCTTTTCTTTTTTAATCTATTTCTAATTCCTGATTTTATACGATAACATGATTTTGAAAAGACTGAAAATCACCTTAAATGATTAAAGCACAAAAAAAAATGAAGACCTTAGAAAACAACAACAACACCTGTGGCTAGCGTAGGGCGGCATTGAAAGAGTTTGCCTGGGTAAACTATGAGATCTCCAGACCTGGAGGATTTTAAGACCTGAATAATCAAAGATCTGTGTGAAAGGCACAGCCTGAGCTGGTATAATTCTGAAGCAGAGGAATGGACTACAAGACCTGCTGAGGCCCTGATTATCTTACTATCTAGGAATTTAGGGTTTTATGTTTTAGGTTTATGATGGCTAAGAACTTGTGACAGGCATTTCATGTCACCCCACTGGACAATATGCAATCAGATAAAAACAGAGCTAATCGAACTGGATTTTTCTAATTTTCAATATTAGTGAATGTATACTAAATCCTATTTTGTTGAAATTCAAAATGTCATTGATTATTTTAATAACCATTTTGAAAAACAATTCTTTCAACCAGTATTGTTAAACAATTATGTGCCTATCTCCATTTATCTTAAGATCTAAAAGTGGATAAAAGAAAAAAAGTGGCTGAAAGGAAGGTTTTGTACACAGGTGCTGTTATCATGTTGTTTTATATACATAGGGAAACAGAGGCAGCAAAAGTAAAAAGGCTGTATTTGATATCACTTTAAGTTTCATAGAGTCAAGATTTTAGCCATGTTTTCAAGCCCTAATTACTTATGTGTATTTGAATTTGATGCTGATAATCTGAATCAGTAAATTTCTCTAAATGCAGATTGTGAACCTATTTTTAAGCATGCTTCATGGACATATTGAAAATACTTGTACATCTAGATATCAGCACTGCAATATAAGACCTGTGGATCTAACAAATATCTAGAATTTGTATTTGCTGCCATAAATAAAATCCCTTTCAAAGAGAGCATAAAAATCTGTTCCTAGACTTTGTGATTCAGCGTCAAAGGCTCAGAGCTTTGACCCTGGTTATCTCACATTTTAACCAGAAGACACACTACCTCTCGCATTCGATTAATTCAGTAGCATGTCACCTCACTCTTGGCTCCTATCTTCCAATTTAAACTCTCTGCAGTGTAATCTATTAAAACCATTATTTTCTACTGGAGTAAAAACCTTCGTTGTTATTAGTTTTTGGGGCACTGCAGAGTGCAATAGAAAAAGGCCTTCATGTGACCTCCAAGAGGGAAAGTCTCACTGGATTTAACATCTGCTCCACAGATGGCCAGTGCTCCAACTTTTAAGGTGCTCAGAATATATTTTGGTAGTGAGGGTAATTTTAGCAGAAATTTAACCAACTTACCTCTGTTAAATATTTATCCAATTACGTGAGTGAGAAATAAAAATAAAAAAAAAAGAATCCCTTTTAACACAATATAAAATAGCACATAGCAGAAGAGAATTTTATCATTAAAGATATAATGAGATCATGAACACCTCCAAAGGGGTGAGTTAATCAAATAAGACCATAATATGACAAGCAGCCTGTCAGAAGAAATTCTATTTGCTCCCGTATGCGAGTTGCATTTGAGTTAATAATTGAGTCGCGTAACCATTCTGCCAACCTTGTTAGAGGGTGTCACACTCAGGCTTGGTGATGGAGCAGGACAAAAGTAGATTTCTTGAAAGGGGAATTCCAAGAGCGGGTATCAACACTGGGTGTAATTACAGATATTGCTGACAGCTACGGATACAAACCCTTCCCCAGGCACACACTTTACGTTGTCCCTGTTCCTCCAAAATAATTAAAAGAAAAAGTATAGATAAGCATATATTTGAAAAAAAAGTATAGATAAGCATATATTTGAATAACTTAGCTTTATAGAGGGAGCGGTCTGAAGCATAAGGCAGAGGAGACTCAAGAGCTGTGTTTTCCTTCTGAAAAGGAAGAGTCTAGGCCACATCCTCAGCTGGTCCAAAATGTTACAGCTCCATTGACTTCTGATGATTTACACAAGCTAATGCTCTGTCTCGCAGTATGAAATCCTTTGCCATTAATGTTTACCTGCTGTGCCATAATGACTACAAAGCGCCCGACAATAGCTAGACAGTGGGTGTGCTGTGACTGCCACTTACTACATGAATCATATTCATGCTACTGGTACCTTGCACTTCCTCCACTTATTTGTCATATCCATCTGTTGGCCCTCCTACATAGACTAAGCGTAGACACTGTCTACAAGCGCAGTTCTCGTCCTGCACTGGAACTGGAGAAAGGACTGCAACAAGAATAAATAAAAATGACCTCCTGGTTTGAAATAGCAACAAGACAATAACACAGAAGCTCCCTCCAGGAGCTGAAAGAATAGCTCATCTTCAATAGCTCTTCTACAAATTACCACTTACGAAGTACAAGGTACTAAAAGATCAAAGGATTAGCTTGTGATTATACTAGTGGCAGACCTTCTTCCATCTGTAAAGAACAAAAAAGATGAAGAAATTCATAGAATTTTTAAGCATTATTTCACCACAGGTACTAAGTGATAGCAAGTCTAAAGCTATAGAAAAGTTGTCATAATAAAACCCGAATCCAAGCAAAATTCATTAAAATTTATGTTTTGAGGACTCCCAAGGAACCAAATAGGTGCTGACATAGATGGTGTATTTTGAATAAGTTTGTTTTTTGAAAATCCAAGTATTCAAAACACAGCTCACATGGAAGGAACTCCTCTGGATTTAAGTTTAAAACCATGCTGACCTATCTGCACCAACACCTATTTTACTGGCCAACACCTTGATATCTTTGTATAAGAGTAAAGAACATGAGACTGAATCATTGCTTCTGAAACCCTGCTGCTCTGAAACACTGTTTTATCTAAAAACAATCATTTTCCAGGAACTGGAATATAACAGCCATATTGTATCTGAATTGGTTTAAAGAAGAAAATACAATCATAGTTGTAGGGAGAAATAACATCAGTGACCATAATGTGTGTATATATATATATAAAATCAATGTTCTACACTGGATTTCAGGTGATTTGTATAGAAGTAGACAGTCTTTATCGCTTATCCTGTGATTCTGCCACAAACTCATAATTCACCATTTCCCTGGTTTGTTCCCAGGTTTACCCTGAGCCTTGCAGCATTTTATTTCTGAATCCGTCAGCTCAGAACATCCATGCTTCATTTCTACCATCCTCTCTTTATATCTGTTCACGGTACCTTTGATCCTAACAGTCTCTTTTATGGGTTGCTGCTCTGCCTGCTGCAACGGGCCACTCACCTTGGCTAAAGAAGCAGGCGCTTTTTATTCCAAAGAATATAATAACAGCCCGACCTCCCAAGGTAGTTAACAAAGAACGCTTGTAGGATGTCTGTAGTACTCTACCCAAAGGGAATGGCTCATGCCATCAGTCATATGGAGCTAACAGCTGCTCGGCATTTCTGCTTCAACTCTGCTAATTTTGAATTGCGACACTTTGCTGATTTTATTTCATTAGCGGAATATACATTAAACCAGCACAGGGGATTGCTTAAGTAGCTGCCATGTGCAAATAGGTCTTATGTATCCTTCAGGAAAAGCAAACAGCTTTGCAGGGGAATATTAAGCAGCACCCAGAAAAATCATATAACAGATGAAATGATGGACTTGAGGAAGAAGGCGACGTGTTAAAATATATCTCCTGTGGCTTGGCATACAAGATGCTAAAAGATTGAACAGGCTTAGGGAATTTTCAGTCTAGAAAAGATTCCATAAAGAGGCAGCAGTTTAAGTCTCAGCAATTGGCTGCATTATCCTAGGGTCCTGAAAGCGTGTGTGGGAGGTAGACACAAACCCTCTAGAAAAGCATATAGAAAACCATAAACAACAAAATGTATATAGAAAATTTCTGTCTCAAAGACCTTTCGATCTAAAACAGTATAGGAAAGCATTGCTGTCCCTTGTTTTAGGCAGGTTTCTAAATTGCTGTGAAAAACTGGATGGAGTTAATTATACATTTTTTTGGTTCTTAAGATTTTAAGTCAAATCTAGACCAGCATTGCTTAGATTCATGTAAAGCAGCTCCTTTCAAATCTTTACCCAATCCAAATTGCATCTCCCCTGAACGGCTGAGGCACTTCACATCCCATTGCCACTGGATAAAGACAGAAATCGTGTTAAGAAGCAATCAGAAGCTGGTGGAGGGAGGCAGGGGGAACCTCTGCACCCAGTTGCTCAGGCTGGTTCCCAAGTCTGGTTGTCCAGAGTCTGAATTTTAGTCTCAGATCAGTTTAATTCATGCCTCCCAACACAGGTATCTACACATTGGGTATAATTCTAGACTCTTGCTTTAGTCAGTGGAGAGAGATAATAATGTCAGTGTCAATGGTTTTTAGGGCACAGTTCAGCTGATGGCCTGGTAGACAATGGGGATTTTTGATGGGGAATGACTGAGTTGTATCAGTTGTCCTTCTCTGCTGATGCACCGAGGAGCTCTGTAGCAGGATCTTCAACACCTAACACAGAAGTGAGTACTCTGTATGCAGATATTTAATTGTAGACATTTTAACAAAAATCTGATTTCCACTGACTAGTTTTTTTTGTTTGCTTAATTCTTTTTGAGATGAAGGTAAATTTTGGATGTAGATTTCTCCAGGCTAAATGGACCAGTGGAGTAGATTTTGGAAATGATTCCACATGAGGTTGAATAAGTTGTTCCAACAGAAAAGCGAATAGCCTTAAGGCTATGAAAGTTGGAGGCACCTTTTATTCACCATAAGCAGGACAAAATCACACCTTCTCCTAGAAGGATACTCATCAGATTATTGCCCAAACCTTCTGTGAAATTGCTACAAGCACATCCTCTATTTCAGTCACATACGGAGATGTCGGTCGCTAGTGAGGCTGTCTATGCAATCGCACATTCAGGATGTGTTCTGGCAGAGTATGACCACGCGCAGACACAGAGGTCTAAAAAGCAGAGCTATAAATAAAGCAAGACCCTGCTTCCAAGAAACACTAACACCTTCACAGCTCGCTGTATGCAATTTAACAGAGTACTAAAAGACCAAAATTTTTTGTACTCATCTTCAGAGTAGGCAGGGACATGGAGAGAGCACTGTTGGGAGAATCAAAGGAAGAAGCAAATCCCATGATCAAATAAACAGATTACAAAAGAATAAAAGGAAGAGAGAATATGTGGGAAGGGAGATTTTAATTAATTATCTTAGGATAGACTCATAGAAGAGTTGTTGTCTATAATGCAATAATTGCTAGCATCACACTCTAGAAATATAATTCAGCATTTTTAGCATTTTTCCTTTGTAGTTTACATACAAAAGACAAGATACTTCAGTCACATTTTCTCAAAGTCCAGGTGGTCAGAGCTCCAGTTTTTTTTGCCTGAACTTTAATCAGGTGAGTTGTAATTTTTGCACACGGTTCCAGTGTTTCAACCCTCCATCGCTTGCTCATTTGTTCATTTGCTTGTGAGGGCAAACTTCTTCCTTATGAGGCAAACTTTTCAAAGAAATCTGAAATCAGGACTCTGAAACTCACACTCACACCCATTTTGGGCTGCATACTTCTACGTGATGGCTCTCAAAATTGTAAAGCTACCGTAAGGGTGGAGATATCAGGATGCAGCTTTCCTGTATCATTGCCATCTAGTTTCTAAGTTGCCACGGATCAGCTCTGTCATTTCAATTATGTTGCTACCAGCAGAGACTTTTTTTTTTATCCCACAGTGTCATAAATATTTGTAGAAGCAAGATAGCAACTCCAGTCTTTATGTCATTGTACTGCTTTGAAGGGCTATAGTAAGTAGTGTTATTGTAAAGAATTAGAGTGCTGTAGGTATAATAGTGTCTGAATCATACATCTGCATATGTATTCATCATTTTGCTCTGTAACTGCTTGCAGAGGCAGGTCTTGCATAAATTCTTATCACCCATAGAGGAGTTTGTGTTGTTTTGTTTTTGTAGGTATGTTAATTGTAAGTATGTCGATTACTAGTTAATCTATTTATCTTGTCTTCTGTAATTATTTCATAAGGATAAAACAGCTGGCTGAGTTCTAGGAAAGGAAAATTCCAGGATTTTTCTGGGTCTTTGGTGTTCTTTCATGAGAAGAGAAAACACAATGTCTATCTTTAAAAGGTTCAGAGGATTGGAACGGATTAGTTTAAGTCACATTCTCAGAAAAATGCTGGAATAAATAACTCAAAAATTTGCAAGCACCTAGAGGATAATAAGAGAAGAGTAACAGCAAGCTTAGATTCATCAAAAACAAATCATGTCAGACTAATCTAATTTCTACTATGACAAGGTAACTGGCTTTGTGCAAAAGGGAGAAATGGGAAATTTCATATACTTTGACTTTAGCAAAGCTTTGCCACTGTCTTACATGAAGGATTTTCTTACACAAAGGACTTAGAAATGAGTTTGGGAAATATTATCTAGGTGAAACTCAGGAGTAAGGGATTAGACAGCTACTGTCAAAATAGAAGACTGCATTGAGTGGGTTTCTCAGGATTCTGTCCAAGGCCCAGTACTATCCATAATTTCCTTGAATGATTTGGATGAGAGAACAGAAAGCATGCTTATTAAAGCTGCAGACAGCACGAAGGTGAGAGTGTCTGCAGACACAGTGGAGAGGATTAGAATTCAAAGCAAGTAGAGATAATGTTTCGAAAAAGTACTGCACAGTTCAATATAGAAAAATGTAATGCAAACACTTAAAATCACAAAACTTTGCAAAATACTGAAGGGGATTTTTAGCCCAGCAGCAGAGTTTCAGAATATAATCTGAGCAGTATAGTGGGGCACAGCTGTACAGGAGACAGAAATTTTGTACTAGTGCATAAAAGGCACAATAATTTTGAAGGCTGAGGACTAATTCTAAAAGATCATCAAAAGAGAATGCAACTGCTTTCGTCAGGTGTAGAAAACTTGAGTTATCTTAGTCTTGAGAAAGGAAGAGTAAGGGAAAAATGTGAAAATGGACTTCAAAAGTAAAAGAGTGATATAGGGAAAGGAATACAATTCTCTTCTGTGTTTACTGTGGTCAGGAGAAGGAGTAATAAAGCAAGGAAGATTAAGATCATCACGGATGGTTTTCATCACTGGAGATTTTTGAGGAAAGATTGCACTAGCATCTGTCAAGAATGACATAGTTGACCCTGACTTTATGAAAGGAGATGGACCATATGACCTCTTGATAACTCTTCCAGCCATGCTTTCTTTGATTTCTCCAAGGAAAAGAGAATTTCTTTCTTCAATAGACACACATATCTCTAGTGAAAGTACAGATACACTGGAATCATAACTGCATCTCTTTAGAATTCGTCAATAAAAACAAAAGAAAATAAAGAAAAGGAAAAAAAAAAAGAAAAAAAGAAGAGACAGGAGAAACTGCTGTAAAGCGAAAAACTTTATGAGAGAGGAATGTCATTTCACACGTATCTGAGAGCTGTGAATGGAAACACAGTACCTCAAATTAAACATTTCTATGTGGAAACTGTTGCTTTTTATGATAGAAGTATGAGACAAGTACAGCATGCAAATCCCGAGAAATTGATCTGATTAACCTCAAAGTCACCAAATGTATCAGATTTACATATCTATTTCTGCAAGACCCTGACGTGTGAGAATAGGGTGAGGGAGAATTAGTGTTCTTCTCTCCAATATTCCTGACAGATGCAATAATGACTTGGGAGGGAAAGAGTTCATATATTTCTTTTTAACTTCATATATTACTTAATAATTGTAATGTTTTTTTCAGAGGAGTTATTCTGCTATTTTGAAGATCTTCTCAAGCTCCTTGCTAGAATATACACAAACTGTTAAAGCAAATTTGTTTTCTGTGTAGAAAAAAAATATTGGACAAAACCTTCCAGGGAACCTTCCAGAGGAGTTTTACTATGTGGAGCTGATTTGCTTTCATCCTTTTCACGTAGAGCAAATTGTTCATGGCCAGATATCCTTTTTGAAAGAATGAAATACACAGCCACAGATCTGAGCAATGCTGAGTTATTGAGCAGTGCTAGAAACAATTTATCCTTTTATTGCAATCCAACAAGACCATATCTTGCACATTATCTCAACAATCACCATACCAGTATGTTCCTATGTAAAATTTCTGACTTCCACATTGTGGTCATGTGGTAAATGTTAATACAGGGTAGGAGACAATAGGCTACTGGTTCATACCTCATTCCAACCTCTCACTAGGCTCCTCATGTAACTGATGGAAAAAAGAGAGACCTCCAGGGGCTGAATCATACCCTGCCTTAGAGACCCATACTAAGGGGAGAAGAACCTCTGTCTGGAAACGTCTATTAATTTCTCCAAAGTACAAATGGAGTCTAGAGCAACTAGCTCGGACTCAGATCCCTGAGCTATGGCAACGTATCTTTCCTGGAGCTTGAGACATTCAAGGCAAGAAGCAGATGAAAGTGTATTGATTAACGTGCACGGCTCATTTCAGCATAAAGCAAAGAGTGTTAAGCATGTCTGTTATCACTGGCCTGGTGGACCTAAAATCGCATTTCCAAAATGTAAATTATTTGAATTTAATGATGAATAAATATCTCACAGCCTTCTAGAAAAAATAGTGCACTTCCACTTTAAATATCCAGGATACATTCAAATATAAGAGTTGCTAGAGTAATCAAATAATAGCAGAAACAAAATTCCAATAAAATTATGCTTAAGAATCCCCCTATCGCCTGCATTAAATATTTAAATATGTTGGTAGTTTTTCAGAATCCAAACAGTCCTTCAAAGAATCGGAATTTTATTGCTGCTACTTTTTAACCAGAATGTCAGTTCAGCAGAGAAGATTCCCCTAGACGCCCATTGCAGCTTTTTCCTGGGGATTAATTAAAATTTGATGAGGCATTCTTATGGCAATCAGGCTTTCAAAAAATGAATTTTAAGGAAGCGCTAGAACCGTAATGGTATTTGGACTAAATAGATATATGAAGTCTATGCAAAATGTGAGGATTACGCATATGATAGTCCATATGGTCAGATTCACCTCTTGGTTATGCCTGAGTGAATCTTTGACTCCACTGTATTAATTAAATTCAATATTCCATGGTGCAAGTCAGGATAGGATTCTCCCATGCCTTAGATCTCATCCTTTTGTTTGCTTTAATACTGTGCTTTGGATATAAGCAGCAGCAGAATTTGTTCCCGAGAGATGCAGCATTCTGGGAAAAGATCTTAAAGTTGTGGCATGTTTGGGGCTTTGCAAGATGGTCCCAACACAAGGGTTTTGCATGGGTTCATTGTCACAGCCAACACAAGAGCCTACTGTGTCACTATTGCCAGAGGACTATGATTCCCAATAACAGTGTTTTGGGCATGAGGGAACATGTTCAAGCTTGGTGTGAACACAACTCAAGTACAGTCATTTTCACTGAGTGCAGGGCTGAGAACCTCCTTGCTCCTTCTCTGATGAAATGAACATCTTAGGGGTTAATTTTTGGCCATGTAGATGATGTCAATTCCTTTTGGACCCAGAAGAATAAGAACCTGAAACAGCAGAACTTGAAGGTGCCCAATCTCTATTAAACATACCAGATTTCTTCACTTCCATATCATGTTGTTCCATCAAAATAAATCATTTCAGAGGGAAGTGTGGTTCTGATGGAAGCGCTGATAGAAATTCAGGTGGAACTTCCGCTTGAGCCTGACCTTAGTGTAGAAATGTCAATTGCTCACTAAATTCTACAACAACAACAAAGTGGTTTTAAAAAAAATTTTCTTCCTCAGTTTATCAACTCAGACAGCTGAGTCTGCAGAACAGGTAGGGCAGAAGCTTCTACTGAGGCAAAAATGGGAAAGAAAAGGTGAAACGGGTGACAAGGGGCAAGACTGACCTCCTAAAGCAGATAGGTTGCCAACGGTGATAACAGTCAGTAGAGCAGGGTTGATGTGGGGAGTTTCCTACTCTGACCTCTCCTGATGCTTTAGAGGTGACAAATATGGTTTAACTTTCAGATAACTGTCCTCTAAACTGTCCTCTAGTTAAAACAAGAAAGCCTTTCTTGGTGAGGGAAGAAAATGAGTGGTGAGGATAGGAGAGATACTGGATTTCCTTCACATGGTGATCAAAGGATAAGTTGATAGTTGTGGTAGTAAGTATATAAGAAGAGCTGCATTGGCTCAGATCTGAGAGCCATCTAACTTAACAGTCCTAAAATGACATGCCTTCCAGCACTGAACATACCCAATCACTATTAAACATACACAAACTTTAAATATCCGCGTTGTCCATGGTGAAGAGGTGCCCTATTCTATATGAGATAATAATCAGAAAGTCAGCCTTTTAACTGGGGAAGCAGGATACATAAAATCAGCTTCACACTCCACCAGCTTTTGAACATATGCTAGAGCAAAGATAATTCACACCTTCAAAAACTCATTGAAAAAGCTCTATAAATACCTAGTATTTTGTAATTGGTACTGTTTCAAAGTCCAGTACTTTGAAAGCCACTCAGAACGTCACTGCCAGCTACTGGTGCTAACTAGTTCAAAAGCTAGTGAGGACCTGTCCGGAAGAGAGGTACCGAGTGCAGCACAGACATGTCTGGGCTAGGAGGAAGCCAAGGTTAGATATGGACCATCCCTCTTACGCTGTAAGCTCTGCTCTGCTGACAACTGGAACGGAAAGCATCCATTTGTTTCAGTTAAATTACCAGAAAGATATGAGAAAAGGTAATAACATACAGATACCGCTGACCCAAAACCCATTCATTTCAGCAACATAAAAGCAAGAGGCTTAAAGTGTATTAATCTTTGATTCCTCATGCTTTAGGAGTCCCTGAGATATTCACTCTTAGGAGCACCAAGTTGTCGATGGCTGATCTATGTCTTGTCAATTTTGAATCTGAAATAATGAGGTAAATCAGTTACACTTAGTTTGGCTGGAGTCTTTTTTTCCCCTAGTCTCCTTTGGAATCAATTACCAAAGTAACTCTGAAACAGCTAATGTGATATACAGTCTTTGCAATCAGCACATTTTCTAGGAGCATCAATCAGTCAAATGTCTGAAGCTCTGAGACAGAGCTTAACTCTCTCTAAATGAATAAGAAGAAACCATCTGGAAGAGACTTTCCTCTTGAGCAAGGAGTAAAGACGTGCTGACTGTTAGCTGGTGTCATTGCACTTGCAAAGTGCCAAGGGCAGCAGAAGAGTGTTTTTCTTTTTCTTTTTTACTACCTGTGTGCTATGCATGCATGGCTTAACTTGGATTTCTTCTGGATCCCAGGAATTTCTCCTTACTGAGTTGCAATCCTGTGGGAGGAATCATGAAGCAGAGGCCATGTCCTAGTTCTGTCCAGCACCAAGACGGAGCCTTGGGAAGATACTGTGGGATCCTGCTCACCTCCTTCAGCAGGATAGGCCGAGCTGGCATAGTGGGGATGAGACAGGAACCAGGAGGAAGCACAGGAACACAGCAAGAAGCGAGAAAACAGAAAAAAGAAAAAGGAGAAAAAAACTCCAAATGAAAGCAAAAGATAAGAGAGGGAGCAAGGGCACTGTAAGTAACCACCACACAGAAGGTAAAATCTGGTTTCAAGAAGACAGATAGAGACATCCAGGCAGAGAGCTAGGGGCTGTTCACCTGCCAGTGCATCACGAAACAGAGTTGCGCTAACGAGAAAGAAACTTCGAAGCAGTTTCTCAAGTCTCTCAACCTGGGGACACAACAGCAGCTGAGAGTGTCAGTGTCCCCTCCCAAGGAACATGTACTAAACCACCACCATGTATTATCATGCTGCTTGGTCTTCTGTCCACAATATGCATGCACATGTTCTAGCAGACACTTTCTAGAATAAAAAAATATTATTCTCTATCAAAACATGCCAGAAATGAATTCTCTCACACATGGCTCTAGCTAGGAGTTAATTTTGCTTTGAGTGAGCATGCTAAACTTAAAAATTAATTGCCATTGCATGTGAAGCCGGGGAAAAGAGGTGAGACTTTCACTGTTAAAGCTCCTGACGGTAACATAAAATGGACAAATGTTCCTATTAGACTTACCACACTTGGAAGATTTCTGAGAGTCAGCATAGATTGATTTCCTCTTGGCACTTAGCCTGGACTTTTAGATGGACATTTAAAAGGAACAGCAATTGAGATGGTTTTAAGACTCTTCAGAAAAATAAAGTATATGATTGTAGGTAGCTTCTGTTATCGAGGAGCTGACTGAGCAGTTTTATCAGACTGCCCTCCGGTTTGCATAGAAGCTTCTCAAATGGAAGTCAGGCATTTGACATTCCAGCTAGCTTTCCCTCTCACTTGATTTTTTTTCTTTTGTATTTATATGAACGACATCAGGTACAATTTGAAATCAGGTTCTACATTTGACCTGTCTTTTATTTTCCATGACTATACTAACACAAAACACACCCACAGTAGGAAGGGCAGAATTAGACTAAATTGCCTCCTTAAAAGTGAGACTAACCAATGTTCTCTTCGAGTTCATCCCTGTCTGGAGACAGGATGCTATAAAGCTCTCTTTAAGCATATTTCGCTGGCCTAAATGATGCATAAGGTTTATAAAACCTCCCAGGTGTAAGTCAGGCTGCTGGCTGAGGTCATAAAGATCAGACTCATCTTGTTAGAGCCCATTCAAATCCAAGGAGAGCCAGATTCCCTATTCCCTTTCACATCTCAGCAAACCCCAAAGGCTTTTGCTGATCCTCTGCTCAAATGCAAATTACAGTCTTAAAAAAATAGACTTTTTTTTTTTAATCCAAAATACATTCTTCATGGGCTCTTTTATCTTTTTCTCTTAAAAGGGATAACACAGGACGGCATAAAACATTATTATTTTCTAGATTACCATTTAGCTAATTTTTTAAATCCCCAATCATTGAAGAGTTGGTTTTTCTTTCCTCCAGGAGATATCTTACTATTCCTTGAAGGGTTTGCTCACTGCCATTACTTCTCCCTGTACCTCTGGACTAAAGCCTCGGTCTTCTCATCCAGTTTTCACATCCATCACTTCTTGGTTATCACTATAATCAAACTTATTCTGCCAAGAACATAGCCACAGTGTGACTTTCACCCAGGATGTTTAACCAACATCCTTTTCTCCAGGACTATAAATGAAACATCATTTCTCCTCATGCAAAAGTCAGCAAACTGTCAGCTGTGGCAGATTGTGCTTGGTTTGTATAATTTAGTTTGATTAAGAGTTTTATCACTATCACTGCTTTTATTCTCTCCCCATGTAAACATTTCACATCTTCTCACTGTTAAATATTGTTTTTGCCTTGTTTATTTGGTAGAGCTGCCACAGAAGACAAACATTCAAATGGAGAACTAATGAACATTGATGTCGTTGTATTCAGGGGAACATAAGGCTGGGAGGGGGTAAAAGGAGACACTCTAATTATTGGAATGCTTGGTGGGAGTTTATTTTCCAAACACTATCATTATGTTGACAACAATTCAGCAATATGTTCCACTAGGCTTTTGTTACTTCCTGGAATGGAAGGATGGCGCATAGAAGTTAACATTTTTGTCATTGATGATATTCTTTTGTTGGGCCAAAAGCAGACCCAGCTGCACACAAACAATGGGAAAAGCTAGTTAATGTTCCTGGTCTCTCACCAGCATTTGGAAAAGGGAACTAAAGCGGAAAGAGCGCAAATTATCAAGAGAGGGTTGTTTTATCAATAGCTTACTTACAGATTAGATATCCTGGAACCACAGACAAGGGTACCACAGAAAATCGAAGCAATTCTTTCCAAAAAAAAAACCTTGTCATTTTTATAATGGAAAAATATGATTAGCTGGAATTTTAGGGAAGAAAAGATTTTACTTTTCCCTAAGTAAAATCTTTAAGATAAATTGAAAAAAAAAAATCTTTCAAAGAATTTAAAAGGTCTCTGATAAATCTGGATGAAAAAGAAAAGAGAAGAAAAAAAAAAAAAAAAAACAGCCTTTACTTTTCCTGTCAAAAATCCTTGACAACTCTTTTCAAATTAATTACTCTCCAGCAAGGCCTATGCCTGGGTCACCAGGCATAGGTGACCTATTCTCTATTCCATCTTCCTGAGTCCAAGCCGGGCCTTGCTGTTTAACTTTCCACTGCAGCTACATGCATTATTTGCAGAATCCCTCAAAATCCCCATCTCTCTTGGGGCTTGCTAAAAAGCTAGGCATGATATCACACCAAAGAAATAAACCCTTACAAATTAACTCACATAACATTCCAGCTGAGTAAATATCACATTTACCTTTGTGACAGGTTTATTAAGCCCAAGTTGGGGTCGTGCCTCTTTCTTAATGAAGCACCCATTGCAAAACCCATCCTGGAGTAAACAGTGAGGGTGTCTTCAATCAGTTGATGCTTGTTCTCATATCAGCACAGTGCAGGCGTTTCTGGTTAGCTCCCCATTAGTGTTAATCAAACCCGTTATTTGTGCATCAGCTGGGAGTTAGACCTGAGCCTGTACTTTTTGTACTATCCAGGATCTTTGATTTAATTTCTTATGCTGAGTAACACATCGCAGATTGGTCTAAATTGATTTGCAGTTATAATGCTTAGACCACCATAATTGATATATGATTAATCAATGGCTATGTGGTAATTCATCAATGTCATGTTTATGAACTGCATGCTAATTAATTTGTTCTACGTCTTGACATCTGAAGCATTTGGAGAGTTCATTTCTTGCTTATTCTCTATTTTTAAACTAGCATGGAGCAAATCCTGGCAAGTGTGGTCTGACTTAGGTGTGGCAACTAAGGTTGCTGAAAGGGAATCCCCCTTTCGGGTAATCGCTGGGAAAAGATGGATTGATGCTATTCTTTGAATAGGTGCAGCTACTATTTGTATTAGTAGCAAGCCAGATCCAGAGGTTTTGAAGAGAAGGAGCTCCCTTGGAGCTCTCATTCCTGAAAAGTATAATACTTGGCTGCTTTTACATGCAGCTCCTCCAAGAGCAATGATTGCCTTCACCCAAACGCCCTGGGATGAGCCCGTTAGCAGCAGGCAGCAAAAGCCCAGCAAAGCTGCAGCCATCGATCTGGGCACGCAGCCACCCTGCCAGAGTAAATCCCCTACAGGGAGAGCTGGAAAAGTGACACCAGAGAGGGACAGGGGTGGAACAATTTTGTGTTTTGCAGTAGCACTGTTAGTGCTGTGAAAATGCTCCTGCTTTCTGCCACCTCCACTTGCAGCCTCCAAGTGGAATAAGTGGTACTGGGAGGGAAGCTGCTGCTTTTGCAGTATGTTGCCTTCTTTCCTCCTCATGTTTTGTTTTTAAAAGGAGCATAAAGCCTCTCATAACATTTATTTGGAGTGGGAAATAAAGCCCAATAGTAAATCTTGTTTGGACTCCAAAATCCTGCAGACAACAGACTGAAAAAAGCCTTTTTTTTTTTTTTTTTTTTCCTCTCTTTGAGAATGTTACATATTACAACAACAACAGCGCTTGTACATACACACACTTTCACAGTACTTTTTTAAATGGCTTGCACCTTTGTTGAATTTAGTACTCCTACACTTCTGTATAGCAATTCAATGCCCTGGCACTGGATTTGCAATAATGCATGAACACAATTTAATTGCTTTCTTGACTGTCTGGAAGGGAACAGGAAGAAAAATAATAACAAAAAAAGAGAATGTTTTGAGAGAGGGGGAAAGAAAAGAAAAAAAAAAAAAAAGCAGGGGTGTGAGAGAGGGAGACCAAATTAATCTGGATTTATCTCTGGAGAGGAGAAATTGATCTTATTTGTATCCTAATCACTATGCACTGCGCTGTATGTTTTGGGGATAAATATTTAAAAAATACAGATGTCAGCCCTTGCTGCGTGCATGGGAAGGGCAATGTTTGCCCGCCCAGCACTCGAATGCCATTGCCAGTCCGTCTGCAGAGCGCTTGGATGCTCAACCCGGGTGTGACAACCTGCTCCAGCCCCACGATACCGGGTCTGTCATTCCAATGTCCAAGCTCTTCCTGTGGGTGAAAGGATGGTGTAAGGACCATGGGCTCAAACGAGTGAGAAGGAAGGACATTAATTGCACTGGAAAACTGTCAGGAATTCAACATTGTTGGAAGAGGCCTTTTAAGCCTGGGGAAAACTAATGAATTGTAGATCGGAGCTAGACAGATGGAAACTGAGATCATAACCGTCCTCTGCATCGGAGGAATCTAGATCATGTAGCCCAAGAGGCTCTTTCCAGCTCTCTGCTCCTAATCTGCTGCTCACAATGCTTGTAGTCTTTTAGCATGCGCTTCTTCTCCAGGCTTTACTTTGTTCCTCCTATTCAAGGTTGCATTTTTTTTCACTCCACTGGTTGCCTAGACGATAAAAAGTGTTGGGGTGGAGGGAAGATTGTAACTCCATTTTAAGAGCAGAGCCATCACAGGAGAAAATTAAGTGCCCTTGATTGTCAAAATTTGCATAGACAGTTTACAGCAAAAACCTAAAATAGAACCCAGATTTCCTGAAGCCAACTTCAGGTCTTTAATGAACAACACTTTGCATCCAGATAATGATTTTTATTTGTCTTTAATGAGATGCTGGATTAACTTGGACAAAAATTACAGTTAAATTCTGGTTGAGCATGCAGAAGCAAAGCATTTAGGTCACACTTGCAGGACTAAGGATGATGTCTTGGAAAGGAAGAGCAACTTGCTGATGAGTTTAAGGATACTTAAAACACTGGAACATCAAGCAGAGCTTGATGCTGTAGCTAAGAGGTTACTGGCCATCTTGGGAACTATTTCAAGGACTGTAGTCTCATTAAACCTGGGGCACAAAGGCAATGTGATCCCATATCGCTTTCTATACAGCACATACAGGTTAGGATTAATCCTCTGCAGAATGTGCACAAATAATTTTACAAATTAGGGAAAAATCCAGAAAGAGCTGCAAGAGTGATATGCATTTGGATAAGCATTCCCTATAGTGAAGGACCAAAGAAATTCCACTTCTTAGACTTACCCAAGTAAAGGTTAAGTTTTGATTTGATCGGTCTGAAAGAACCTGCAAAGGAAAAGATATCTGACAGTCAGCTCTTTAATCTAGGAAAAGAGAAACATAATGAGCTTCAATGGTTTGCAGTAGAAGATAAATTCAAACTACAAATTGCTTCACTTTTTTAACACTGAAAGTTATAAACCACTGAGACATTTTATCTTAGAGCATGATGGATTTGCTATTGCTTAAAGTCTTAAATCAAGACTAAATGCTTTTATAAATAGATATCTAGCAGCTTAACCAGATGTTATATACTTGACAAAGTAATAACGAGGTGAAATTGCTTTGTGTGCTCTCTGCAGGAAGTTCCACACTACACTCACAATGGTCTCCCTCTGCATTAGTTTTATGTATTGGCATTATAAATGTGTTTTGGTAGCACCAAGACCTGCAGGCAAATATCCTACTTAGTCTTTGTGAGATGTGCAAGCTTATGCAGGCAGAAAAGCTTTTCAGACGTTCTTCTGGTCTTCTGGTTTACCCAACAGTGGGAAGCATCAGGTGCTCGTCGGGCACTAGGTGTTACCTACCTGCACATCTCCAAGCCGATCGGGTCCCACCACATCCCCACACCCTGGTTTCTGAGCTTAATTAGGCTCTACTGCTAAGCTATTGCCTTGCAATCCTGTGCGGTGATTGAGGATAGAGAAGCATAACAGGAGCACAGAGCGACAGTTAGGCACATTTTTTGCCACTTAACTATGAACTTGAGAATAAGTTTACAATCCATTTGCTAGAGCGAGACTTTTGTGTTTAACTAAACTTTCGGAAAAGCCGATTTCTTATGTTTAGATAACTGCACCAAGGGCTCTGCATTTCATTGAAAGGGTGATACGTATTTTTCTCTCCATCTTAATTAAATTTAAATTCCAATTAGAAGATGGCAGATACTACATTTCTTGTTCTGGCTGAGATCTCTCATGATGTTTACATCCCACCTTCGGGGAGGCTGTTATGCCTGCTGAGTCCTCTCTGAGAAAGATATAAATAGTGTGCACATTTAGGATATTCTTTCTGAGTCCGTATTATCTCTATGTATAATACTAGAAATGGTGGGGAGTACTTAGCCTGTGCATGGATTTCTGAAGTAGGATTTCATTTCACAGAGAACCTCTGATTGTCTTCCATGCTGTGCTGAATTTTACTGTGAAGGTCTCATGGACAAGAAAAACTATCCAGAATTCTTTTTTTTTTTTTTTTTTTTTTTATGAACTACAGCAAATTTGAAGATGTGAAGAATGTACCTATGTGGAGGGGGGAGATGTGATTCATTCTCAAATCCATATTTCCCCAGAAAAGCTTCTTGGTTCTAGTCTGGACTTGCACTTCAGTGACTGTAATTATTCCTCTTTAGGCCTCAGTTTCTCTTATTGTTCCCTCCTTTCACTTCCCAAAAGAGCACTTATGAGTGGGTAATATAGCGTATTTCATAGTGTCTCCTTTTTTTGCCGTCCTTAAAAATAAATCTTTTATTTCCTTGCCAGCTACATGGATAAGGGGGCCAATAAAAAAGTTTCAACCGAGGAAGTTCCCACCACTGTGCTATTATTTTTTTCAAAAATATATTTCATCTGTGTCATACAAATAACATTCCTAATATTTGGAAAAATTCTGCCAACTGTATGTTTAAAGATGGAACGAGCAGGTTACTTGGATATCTCTTTGTCATTTAGTACCATCCCAGCATTTCAGCTTGGTTGGTCGATGAGGGCTACACTGGATCAGCATAAAATTTTTCTGTCCCATTAAATTCACCAGCAGCTACTCAAACGCTGTGAGATTTTCCTGGAGCAGCCATTTTACCACTTCCACATCATATTAGCTGGTCATATTTATAGTGCATTTTCTCAGCTCTTTTGTCATAAACATCCTCTCTCAGCTGAATGGAGGGATGTCTTTGCAAGTCATGCGAGGTCTCAACAGACAATTTTTTTTTTTTTTAATTCTTAAAAAAGTTTTTCATGGAGAAATATCTTCAGATCCTTGATAGTTTTTTGGACCGCTCTCTGGCTCGCTTTTGAAGAAAATGACACCTTTTGAATGTTCAGAGAAAAACACATTTAATTGTCCTCTTTAATTTACTGAAAAGAGTATATGTCTCTATGTCTCCTTCATACCAATAACCCTTTTATCACTGCCTATGACTTGGGCTCTGAGCTCTGTCACCATGCAAAGCACAGAATGATCTTGGCTTCCTGTTCCAAAAAGAAGAGAAGATTTGTAAATAAGTGTATATTTTATTAACAATAAAAAATATATTTATTAATAATAAATACATATGGCAGAAATATATTTATTGTATCTGCCTTGCAGATATAAATGGAAAAAAGGACAAGTTTTCAGGCATCCCTATGATCATGATATTGAAAAGAAGATCTATGTTATCTCTCTGACTAAAGGAGTGCAAAACATTTGGTCTCAGTATGTTATGAAATGATTAGTTAAACCAGAAAAACAAGGAAATTGTGGTTTCTTGGAGTTCTCCATGGCTTGAATTTTTACACCTCACTTCTTTTAATTCATCTTCCTTTTACATAAGCAACCTCAGCCTTTCTAATCACATCTTTTTTATGAGATGAGTTCTGTTTTATTTTGTTCTTCTCCATGCTTCTAATCATTTTGGTGTGAGGAAATAGAGTTCCCAGCCTCAAGGCAAAGTCTGTTTCCTCAGCATGCTTTGCAAATTTTTCACATAACCATTTCCACAGCAGGAATTTATTTCACCTAAAAAAGCCGCTCAGATTGCTCAAAGATTAATGAAATGTGCAGTGAGTTTTATGTGGCCTTGTACAAATTGTGGATTAATGTATTTATTTGTTGGGGAATACCATTTTAAAGGCTTTTAGGAGCTACAGCATCTCCCTTCATGAAAGCAAACTTTCATTTTCCACAGATGCTTTGCTTTTATTGTCTTTATAGCAATTTAATTGGCAAAATAACAGCACCAAAAAGAGAATGAGTAAAATGCCCTCCTCTGGCTTTTTAAAATGTCTTCCTTCCTTCCTTCCTTCCTTCCTTCCTTCCTTCC
>VZSV01000045.1:2171877-2190808 GCA_013398735.1 Nothocercus julius
ATAAAATAAAATAAAAACCTCACTCCTTTTGCTTTATTTCCTTGGCTTTCCAAAATTCACATTAGACAGGGAGTCATCTGGAGTTATACAACAAAGGACCTGCAGCAATGAGGTGATTTAAATTCCCCAATATCTACAGGGATTTGTTGTCCATCTGGATATCATTAACCCCCCTAGGAGGAGGTACCTACAACCATTCCTTTCTGGGCATGCAACTGATGTAAAATATTTAGCAGGCTCACCTAGGACAAGGTGGAAGAATAGCTGATGCCTCAAATTGAGGGGGAACCAAAAATGTGCTCTAGTTGCCCAGCTAGGTGATAGCCTGAGCTAGGACACCTCCCACCCCTCCGGGGGAAAATATGTTAAAGTTACAGAAAAGAGGGGGAAAAAATGGCATTCTGTAGGCATATAATCATTAGAGCATCTCAGAAGCACTAAGCAGGAAAGGAAAAACCTGCCAAAAATTCAAGATTCCTATATTTAGCTTATTTGGCCAGAAGGGCCTGTGTTTATTCCAGTAAAAATATGATTCAAGCAATGCACAAGACTTTTGTTCTGTTCATATATAACAGAAGGTATATAAGACTATGAAGAGACTGTATCTTGTGAAAGAGGGGAGATGAACAGCAGCTGTGGATTTGTGTCTCTGCCTGAAGGAAGCGATTATGCAGAATATCACAGTTTCACCCAAGGAAATGGCCAATGCCTTAGTTCCATCCCAAATTACAGAGGGGAAAGGAGTGAAAGGAGCTTTGCCATTGATTTTAATGGTAATATGCTTGGTTGGTTGGTGAATGTGTTCATGCTTCTGGGTTTAATTTTCTGTGCTTTGTTATTGACAAAAGGCAGCTCAGTATTCAACGACCACCCAAGGTCAATAGGGACTAAGTGGATAACTCCCTTCAAAACCTCCTACTGCCACCTCCTCCTCACTGCCATTTTACAAAGGAAAATCTATGCGCTCATAAATAAATACATGCAAAATACCTTCTAGATTTGTATTCACTGGTTTCCCAGAAAAAAAAAGAGATTTTGAAAAATAATACATGCCATGAACTTTGTCCAGTTTAGCACAGCTGGAAGGCTACGCCTCTATAAAATGATCTACTTTTAGTATAAGAATGGTCAAGGTCACTGCAGACTCAGCCACTTTCATTTTATGATGTAGATTAAGTGTTTTGCATCTCAGCTTCCATAGTAAATAAAAAATACTGTAGTTAAATATATGACTCTCATCTTTAGAGCCGAAGGTCATGGAGGACTTGGGACGAATACAGAGGAGATGGAAGGCTGCTTTACACAGCACTGGACTAAAATTAGAGATTCATCTTTAATATTTACTTGTTTATGCTTCCTACACCTATTTCGCTAAGCTTTGATAATTTCCTTTGATAATTAGAAACAGGCTTTTTTTTCCACACATCTGAATATTTCAGGTTTCAGGGTCAAAAAATTAAAGAATCTACAGTGTAAAATATTATGCAGTTTAGCTAGCTATTCCCTATGAAGATTTTCCTTAGAAATAAAAAAGAAAGAAAGGCTCAGATAAATGCTAAGTTTTCACTTCACAGCAGCAGGAGTTTTATATTATGTTAAATTGTCTGTGCTGCTGATAGCAAAAATGAATTTTTGAATGAAAATATTGGATACTGGGATAATTTTTTGTGGAAAAAAATGAAATTCTATAGACTATTAATAATAATATTTGGCTTTTATACAGCACATTTTGTGCTAAATTTTCAAAGCATTTTGCAAATGCTAAGACTTCAGTTGTACCATTAAGAACTGCACTAATTACCAAGGTTTGTAAAACTGCATCTTGGTGGGAAGTCTAGGATGAAGTGTACTTCAGAAAGGACTATCTTTCCTGAAAGACTTATGTGTGGAAGGGAAACTTTCAAATTGCTAATGCCTGAAAGAGTAACAGGATATCACAGACTCCTCCACTAACCACTAGAAAAGTACTTCAGATATTGGAAAAATAAACAGTAAAAAAATAACTCCTTGAAAATATGTCAGTCTTAGCACTGGCTTTTCCTACTGGTTTATGCAGTGATCTAACGGAAAGTTTTAAGGCCTAAAGAGATCATTAGGACTTGTCTTGCCCTCTTGTACAACAAATAATTCTCCCTGCATTTCTTGAACTTAGCCAAACAAGTGACCTCCAAGGAGTTATATCAGTTTACTTCAACTAAGAAGCTGTCCCTATAATTCCACATATTGTGACTCTCATTTAATGGACAGTCACACACTAACCATTACAACTGATCTGTATAGGTCAAAGACTTTTCTTCCATATTTTTTAACAATTTTTAGGTCCAGTTTCTGGTTGAACCTGAGTTTTACTTTACAGAAATACTCTTACTATACCTTATTATATACTTCTAGACATAGAATTCAACAAGGATTTAAGAAAGAAAGATTTAACTCCTTCTTTTGCCTGATTGCAACAGGAATTTGAATTGTGTCTTCCATTTCCATGCATTTCCATGCAATTTTTATTCTGAAGTGTTAAGAAGCAAGAGGAGGGTCAGAGTGCATTTATACAGTCCAGGGATCAGGGCAATCACCTGGAGAGATTGACGTTTCTACTAAGAATGCTTAGTTATTTTATACAAGATATTTCATGTAAGATGTTTAGCTTTTAATATCATATCATATAAAATATAACATATATATATGTTATATACATTTATAATATAACATAAAATCTTCAACAAAGTAATTCATTTAGCATGTCATATTCCAGTGATCTCATCATGTAGTTGTAAGTTCAGATCTCTAGTTCAAATCAGAGAGACAGGAACTTGATTCTGGAACTACTTCTTTGGGTAGTTTGTGTACAGGACCAGTATCAAAAATGCAAGTTTCCTGGGGGATTTCTCAGCAAATGCTTCTTCAGGTAGAATAGTACAGAGCTTGAGGAGGGTGCATTTTTGAATTAGTTATCCACATCCTTTTATAACAATTTCCTCATTGCTTAAGTCAAGAAGTATCTTCTGAAACCTGTTAAGAAATCCTAGAGAATAAAAGGATGTCGAGATGTTTGAAACACATTTTCTAAAAGAAAACTGACAAGATTTACCAGCAGAAACTAAGTATCTCTGAACTCATCATCTTATTTGAGAGCTTTATGTACTGAGTTACTCAAGGAACAAAAGGGGTTACGGAGACCCCGAGTTAGCGGAGAGTCCGAGCAAGTCACAGGATTTCACTATCTAGATCTCAGTGATCAGTGGTGGGGAGGGAGGGAAGAGAGGGGGAAGAGCTGCTGTGACATGAGAAGTGAGTATATATAGTCTCCAGACTGTAAAGTGATCACTATTTAGTTTGTATCCCTTCCCATTCTCATTATGTTCTTTGTCAAGAGAATGGATTTATGTGCTGCCATTTTCTGCACTCATTACGGTGTTTGTCAAGTTAATGAATAGTCTGAGGATCTGGATTTCCAATACGCAGAGGTGAATTATGGCAGATGCATTAAAATAACTCTTCCTTTTGCCAGGATTCTGCATCCCATACAGAGAGACACTTGCTCCGTTTCGCATACAAGATAATCAGGAGCACTGGCAGGGCAACCAGTTGCACCAAAAAGTCGTGGCTAGGTCAGACAGTAGAAACTCACACTTCTCTGGTGTACTATGCTTGCAACTTCCAGCACCTCATTTTCACGACAAAGCAGGAAACAAAATGAAATTAATCGGCAACACTTTATTATAAGTGACAAATCATTATTAACGTCTTTGATACTCCTCACAAAAACATTAATCATAGCAAGCTCTTTCGGTCTTAGTGTGCTTTGTAATATGTGATTCCAGAGGAATTCTGGTGTAATTTAGCATTAATTAATGTCCACTTCCTGCAAAAAGTTACCATATTAATCTATTTTCTCTGACTGAGAAAAGAAAGGAAACAAAATGGAGTTAAACTCCTTTTACTGAGTGCTGAATGTTTTACTCATGCGGCCTGCAATGACCTACATTGCATCATAAGCTAAAAGCAAAAATAAATATGCATGATACTCCTTCAAAGGGCTCAGAGGTCACAACTGAGTCAACAAAGAGAATGCCAAGAGAAGAGCAGAAGCAAGGCATGAAAACTTGGCTTTCTGGAGAAATGGCTCATACAAGGCTCAGATATACACCAACAAAATTCTCACAGTGAATACTTCCAGCTATATAAAATACATAAAACCAAGCCACTGGCACAGTTGGCAAGGATCTAAGAGATCCCCTGAAAAGAACATGCTCTTTCAAAGGCAGAGATATCACTATCCCTCACAGTTCCTGTGAAGGGCAATACAAGAACATATGGTAAGAAGCAATCCAGAGCTGTAGGCACCAGCTATGAAAAGGATAAGGCAAAACAGCTAATATTAGTTGTGTTTTCCTCTCAGTAAGTTGAGAAAAATAGGAAAACTCAGAGTTTTTGAAACCATCATTCAAAGTTCTTTAGAAATATTCAGTGTAGAGTATTATGACTAGAGTTGCATAGGTTATTTTTGCATTTTCTGTGATGGGCACTTGCCCAAACCACACAGGTTTCCTATATCTGTCCATTGACTGCTGCCTGCAAACACCACAACCTGTTTAGACTAACCTAAATATTATCTGAGCTAGCTAAAACCAGGCTTGATGGGTCCCAGCACCAAAAACCATTAGGTTATTTTATGTGCTGCCTGGCTACATATTTTAGTGGTCCTTTCTGAATCTATTTTCCCTCTGCTTCCTGTCTGGGTGGTCCTAAAATGCTGTTGAATACTTATGTCTCCTCAATATGTGACTACCTGTCATAGTAGACTACTATTACTACTCTGTTTTCCAGACACTTCCTTCTTGCATATGTATATAAACGTATATTACCCAGAGCCATTGTTATTACAGTCTGCTTCTTAAGACACCACCTCCAACATTAAACTAGAATCTTTCAGACAGTATTTTGGCCTTTTTTTTTAAACAACGGAACAGAGAATGTATAAAAAATAACAGCATAATTAAGGGCTTTGGATTTTTCCTGTGTTTGTTGAGCCAACTGTTTTGCCTGATCTTACTTTATTTTTTGCTAATAATTAGTCTCCTCCTCCTTCCCCAGCTACTAGCTTCTGTGGGAGAGAAGGCTGGAAGACCAAAAATAAAACTCAGATCTGATCAGTAGAAAGGGAGCAGCTGAGCCAGTTTTAGTCACAGTCGGAAGCTCTGAGCATCTCTGCCTGTGAAGAGCTCTACTAACTGGGCACACAGCCACCAAATCAACGTGTCTCCTGTTTGAAGTACGGATGACTTTTCGGCAAGTGGTTTCCACTTCTCACCTGACTGGTTCAACACAGGCTTTTGGCTTTTTCTGCTGTTGCTGCTACAGCAAGGAGCACGTGTATGATCATTTCTGCCCCTAGCTCATTCCCCACCCTCTTCTCTGGCACCAGGAAAATCAGCAAGGCCAGATCTAGAGTTTCTTGGTTGTGCTCATCATCCAAGATGAAATGCTTTGTCCTGGTCCTCAGGGTACCCAAGTTTTATTTTTCCTGCATTGCTTAGAAGCCCTGGGGGGTGAAAGGGAGATGCTAGTATTTAGGTTAGCCCCAGGGTGAATAATTACAACATGGAAAGAAATGAAAGATTATTTATTAATTCTTATCTCTTCAAACATTTATTGCCTTTTAATTCAGACTGAATGTCAAGATTTTTTTTTTTTTCTTCTAGAGATGACAGTGACAAATGCACTCCCGAGATATGATCTACCAGACTGCAGGACTGTTATCAAAGTAAAAACTTATTAAATGAGCCATTTCAAACCAGAGACATACAACCAGTGCAGGTTGGGGGCACAGTCCGCAACTGCTAGAACCTATAGCTGACCAAAATAAATAGCTGACCAAAATAAATGTTCAACAGCTACTTTGAAAGGTCTCTTGCATTGAGAATCAATCACTCTTTAGCAGTCCCTGTACTTCCCTTTCTGGAATTGTTAAGGCACTAAGCACCCAAGAGCAGGAGATGTTACAAATAGATAGCACTGGGTGCTCGTTTACAGTCTCTGCTTGCACCAGGTCCAGAACACACTTAAAAAGCATAAAAGTCAGCTAAGTCAGCAAACCCGGTCACTTCGGCCATTTGTTTAAGACAGCTTCAGAGTTGGCAGCTACCAGAGTAATGCAGTACCCTGACAGACAGGAATTGCGAACAAATTTCACATTTTGCTCCTAGACAAGAGGAAAAATATAAAAAATGCTACCCTCTTTTAATATAAAATTTCTTCTATTTTCTATGTTGTATTTGATTCTTGAAGCATTTTAGACTTGACATTTGCTCAAAATTCAGAATTATTCTAATCCTTACATTTTTCTCTGTTGTTTCCTTTAAGAGTAAGAATTAACAAGAAACTTCAAAATTTGGAGTTATGTCTCTAGAACTGGAATCAGAGAGCTCAGTTCCTATTTGCTAATGGTAATGTATTCATCTATGTTTGCTACTTGCAGACTGTTACACAATTAATGCTATTTTAGGGAGTATAAAAGATAGCAGAGCAGTTGGATCATTTGGAAGAAAAAAAAACCCACATGTTGAAACCTCCAAACTATATTATAAATAACTTTTGTTTTTCAAATGGGAAAATAACTTGTCTTTAAAAGCCCAAAGTGACTAAGACCAATTTTACAACCATCTGGACAGGGCCCTGGGTAACCTTCAGTACGTGATCCTGCTCTGAGCAGTGTTGGACCACTAGATGACCTCCAAAAGTCCCTTCCAACCTTAACCATCCTGTGATTCTGCAAAGACTCAACTTCCCATCAAAGAAAAAACATTTCTGAGATGAGATACAGGCAAGATGTGGAGGAGTGAGGGAGCAAGCTCCACAGTTCATCTAAATTGGGGAATTTCTAAAGATGCAGATAAAGATGTGTCAATATATCATAATGAGCAAGGGGAAAGAAGGTGGGGTTGGTCCACTGGTGTAAACCTAGGGCAAATCGCTGGCAGAGGTACCTCCAGAAAAAAGGATGGCTACTCTTGCACTTTTGTTCTTTTCCCAAGGCTTAAAGAAAACTGCCTACTTAAAAGGAATCACTATGAAAGACTTATCAGAAAAGTCAGATTTTTGTCCACCCTTTTCTATTTTAATAAACTCCTTACAGTGCTTCATATATGGAATTTATTTCTCTGTGTGTGCAAGTATACACACAAGCCCATATGAGTAGGCATAAATATATGATTAATTCAGCACAATGGAAGGATTAAAAAAAATAATTATTGAGATAATTTCCTTTTGTATCAACTTCCAAGCTGCATTAGTGGTTTGACACTGGCAGCCCTCTAAGGCAGAGACTAGGGCTCAGAAACTGGCAGAAACCTTTGTCTTTAGTACACTTTTGAGGTGGATATGTTACGGGAAGAATTTTTGTTTTATATGAAATACAATATTAATCTCAGCTACAAGGCTCTCTCATCACTCAAGGGTCCCATTGTCAACCAGTATACCCCAGATAAATTGAAGAACATTATATAATGACCTCAATAACCAACTCAATAAGAAATAAAGAATGAAAAATAATATGAATGAGGCCAAGACTAAGAGTTCACTTTTTAACCTCTGATGAGATTGTGTTACTATTTACTTGAAGTGCTTTACACTTCTCCAGTGCCTTGCATTTGTCAGTGGGTGCAGACTGCATAATGATATCATTATTATATATAGGCAGTTGGCTGCATTTAAGACATTTATGTTTTTTTCTGTATCAGAGATGGAGATAGCATGCATGGCTACGGATATCTCTCACCCTAATTCTACCACCACGTCATCTTTTCTCACTTCACTTCCCCACAACTACATGTATTCTCAAAAGATGAGAGCTTTCCTTTTACACAGCCATGAAGCAGAGTCTGTGAGAGTAGATTTTATTTCTTTGTGTACCCCAGCTCCCACACCACAGTTAAAGAGCTCCTTTCATTCTTTAAAACATTTGTCCTCTCAACACCCCCTGGCAGGCCAAGGAATGATATTATTTCCTTTAAACACAGCGGAAAACGGTGGTATGGAGAGATAAAGTGACTTTTCCCCAGAATGTCTGCAGCAGAGCAAAGAAATGAAGCAGAATTTTCAAATAATAATCATCACAAAAACTAATTCTATACACTAAACAATAATATAGTGATAGATTGGGGGCATTATTTGTTTTCCCCACTAAAATAACCATCTATTTTTCAGATAATATTGGACATTATTCCTAATTATTTATTGTTTCCTATTTCTTAGAGTAAAAAGTGCAATACAGATCTTGTTTTACATCTAATCGGAGGAGACATGATTTTGAATTATTTTTTAAAACTAGTCTGCTAATGTAATAAGGTGATGCTTCAGAGAGAAAGCTATCAACTCTGTAGTTGTGTAATTACTGCATATTAAAATTCCAATACCCAGGCCTTTAGAAAAATATTTGTGCCAATTAGGTAATACACTGATGATCTTTGCCATGGTATAAGGTAGCTGACTTTTTCCTTAGACTTCTAACACCATTTCATAAAGATCCTAGACCTAAATTACAGTTCAGGCTAATGGATAAAATCCTTCTCTTCCACCTCCCTCCCGATGAAGTGACATTATATTGAACTTAATTTGAAAGGATTCAACTAATTTAACCATTTGCTTTGCACTTCCAGAATAATAATAAAAAATAAAAATAAAAAAATAAAAATGAAAGAAGATACTGTAGCTGGCTAAAATTTTAAAATATAAAGACAGTTTCAAATTCTGCAATTACTGATGTCTGATAGTTTTGCCTTGAATTAAAAACTTAGCCACAGTAAGTTAAAAGACCTCTGAAATGAATGAAAATAATATCCTATGGACCACATGGATTAGGTTTAAGAGATTCCATGACATCTGACCATGTATTTCAGATTAGGGGCTCCCAGGGTCAAAGTCCACAGCTTCACAGAACCAGAACCCGAATCCTCAGCTGCAGCGCTACAGCACTTACAAGCTTCTTCAGCATGAAATTCCAATGACAATTTTATCAAATTCCGTTTTATAATCAGTAAGATTTCCCATCTCTTTTCCATGTACTGAGACACTTTATATAATATCTCAACTTCAATGTTTAGAAAGTCTCCTCAGACGTTCAGCTCACATGTTTAATCATCATATTCTTAGGCCAACATTATCTACTAATTCGAACAGCTCTACTCCTTTCTTGATATTTGTTCCCCCCAGTACAACTTCATAGCAGTCATATCCTCTCTCAGACCTTGTTCTGGGACAAAGCAGGCTCTTTTAGAAGAAGTTCTTTCATTATAAATACATAAGTGGATTTTTCTATTTCAAACACGTAGTCTCACCATTATCTTGTGCGACATTCTTCTATCTTTGATGATCACAGTTTGTGACACACATCCTGAAGCAATATTTGCCTTTTTCATGATGTTATCTGCAGCCCACAATCACTCTACGAGCTGTTAAAATAGCCATGATTGTTTTTTTTTCCAACTAATGGCCCCATATTCACAGCAGAAATTCGTATTATTCATCCCCTTGCACCTCAATAGTACATTCTGTATTTCTCTCCTATCACTTGTTTCAGACTTATTTCATTTCTCTCAAATACAGATGGCCAAAACATACACATAACTCTTATTGAGGCGTCTTGCTGCCTTGTACAATATGTCTTTAATATTTCCCATCTCTACTTACACTGCAGGATCATACTGGCATTTTTCATGGTCCTTCCACATTGCTGGTTAATAATCTTCCCCTTTGTTCTCCGTGCTTGTTGCCAGCTGAGACTTCAGGTTACTGCAGAAGCTCTTGTTATCAATCTAGCAACTCCTAACCTTTCTTTTTGTACCAGCACATGAGCACTGCAATTGCATTTCTATTCCTCCCACCCTCAATAACCTCCTGTGTCTTTCCTGTGGGATATCCTTGTCAATCCTACTTTCCAGGTCAACACTCTTAAAGAAAATATTAATTGCAATTTGTTGAAAGAGAAATCCCACTAGAATCTCCTCCTTGATCATGTCAGTGCTGCCTATTATTATCCACCTATTTATCAGTTCTTTGGCAACAGAACAGTTCTAGTGCTTCCCCCCATGTTCTCCCACTTTAACCAAAATTTTCCTATGATATATGGTATCAAAATGCTACAGAAAAATCCAGATCTGTTATAGCTCTTTTCTGGCAAGACTGCCCTTGGTCATTTTCCACTTAATTCCAGGGCATTGATGATTCTCTCCTTCAAGAAAATGCTTCACCTTATTAAAATCAGACTAACCGATCTCATTTCATTGATGGTTTTTCCTGTTTCCTAAGTGTATTTCATAGGTTGATTGTCTTCACACAGAGTATAATTCTCAAATTTGATAGAATTTTAAATAAATCTGTTTACCTCCTTTAGCATACAGACATTTCTAAAATCTTCCCAATACTTTTGCCCTTTATGCTGCAGGGCACACTTTTCTCCAGAAATTTCTGAGGTAACCTCAGAGATTTAGATGTCCATGCATGTGACCTGCTCTGCTCAAGAAGAATTGAACTGATGGAAAAGTTTCTACAAATCTGGAAATCCAATATAAAAATTTAATGAAAAGAAGAGACGATCCAGACAGTTTCAAAATGGCTCTTTGAATGGAGATGTGGCAGCTGGTGCATCCATTGCACACATGGGTTGTTTGCTGACATGTCTCTGGGGTCTTTGATTTAGATGAGCAGAATCCCAGCACATCCTAGTGTAAGAAGAGACGAGAACGTGCTCACAAGAGTGATTCTTGAGGAAGATCCAGCTATGGAAATGAAATTTTTATACAGAAATTAATGGGATGTGAATCATTAAGCAGCTGCTGGATGCATTCAAAACATCCAGCCTATTTTCTTATGTCAGAAAGGTCTCACTAACTTGTCCACATCCCGAAAGAACACAGCCATAGACATTAGTCTAAAGCTTGGACCAGGTATCAGATGAGGCATTCCCTTATGGGCAACGTGCCCTCCTGAGGGAAATGGCAAATGCCCAGCACCCTCCTGGAGCTCCTGTAATTTCTTTCTTGTTTTCAACATTTCGTGGCTTTATTCATTCCCTTTCCATGTTTGGCTGGTGTTTGCACAGATCTGGACTGCATAGCCATAAAAAGAGCCAGATATACTGTAGAGGAATCTCATGGGACTACAACTAATAAATAGGGTGAGCAAAGCCTAACTTAGACATGTCTCATTAAAATTAATAACACTATTGAATGCAGAGAAGATCATTCAGTGTGGCCAGGGAAGCAGAGCATAATTTTTATGCTAAATAATTGTAGGACAGAAATATTTTCTCTTTCTCAAATAATATATAGTGTATAATACAAAGTACCTCTATAAAACCTCACATTATATCCTATGAATTACAGCAAACACGTTTTTGTTGTTCAAACTGGATTAAAGAGGGTTCTGGCAAAATCTTGTGTATCTCCAGCTAAATCATAAATTAAATTCCCACACACTTTTTTTTTTTCTCCGCTTCTGACCAGCCTAATCTTGTTTAATTTTTGCTGCTGATCTACATAGGACACTCTTAGAGCACAGAGACTAAGTAAAGAAAATAAATTAGTTAATACTAGTGAAAAATACATAGATATACAGAGGAAATTTATCCTTTCTGGCTAGAAACTGGCAAAGTTTAACCACTAGGATTTGGCATTTGGAAGATTTAGGATGATATTTTATTTTTTCCTGAGAATAACATTTAAGGATTAAATCACACTTCATGTCAACACTAGTTATCCCTCCTGTTTCCCAAAAGGACAGAAAAAATATACTTCCTGGGTGACACTAATGCACATTTATAAGCCCAAACCACTGGACAGCTTCATTAGAAAGGTTAAAAAAAAAAAAAAAAAAAAAGCCATAGGTATATTCCTAAAATATTTGAAGACATAAATATCCAAATAGAGGAAAGAACCCATGCTTATGACTCATATGAAGGGAATAAAAAAATTTCAGCATAAACTTCCCATGTAATAGACATCAGAGAATACCCACACCTGCACCCTACTGAGATCCAATATGATGAGAAATAGCGGTTTGATATTTTGTCCCCACCTAATTCCTGCCCCTCATTTTCAGCCCAAACTACACCCAGGGACAGTCACGGAGCTCAGTTGAAAACAAGCTGCCACAAACACCCTTCTCATAAGTGAAGAAGTCACTGACCCTTGGAGGAAAAGAGGGTCAGGAGCTTCATAATGCAGCCAGGCACTTTCATGTTCACAGCAGCAGTTTCCAGCAGGACTGGATTTAAATCCTCTTTTCTCTCCACAGGTGCAGGCTGAGTTGTGGCGAGGCAAGAAGGGATGTTACAGTGCAGGGAGAGCTGAAAACCTCAGCAAATGCAGCCATGTCCCCAGCACCTGGCCCCACCAAGACTTGCCCTCTGTGGTGCTGTGCGATAATTTTCTTGTTCAGGAGGAATTTTGCAAAGAGTATGCTCCAGAGCTGTCTCCTCCCCTCATTTTCACCTCAGTGAAAGTAGATTTGATCAATTCCTTCCTCACAGGGGACAGCATGAATACAAGAAATTCCATGAATATTAGGATACCACAGCAATGGGGGCCAGGTCAAGAGCCTTAGATAAATGCCAGAACAAATGTGAGCCATGTTGACTTGAGAAGTAACTTTCCTGATGAAAACAAACTTCCACCAAGGATGAGTTTTGCCAACTCATTTTGATGGAGAGATGAGCTTATCCTGTGACAACAAGGCTTTGGGGATATGACCTACAAGGCACAGGTAATCTCCAGCAGACTTAAGAGCAAATCTCAGGAGAGTCACTTTTTAAGACAGAAAACAAACACCTGGAACTTTCCACTGCAGCTACTACAAGTCCTGGGCTGAGCAGCAGCACAGCTAATCTCAGCTCTCCTGCACAGGTATTATGCAGCCTGTAACATTGACAGTCTGTCACTCGGCTGACAAAGGAGGATTGAATTATTTGTTCTACTTCCCTATTCTCTTAAGGTTTGATTTTGAGGCCTGACAGATAGGACCTGGGGATAATTTTGCAACACTTCTTAGAGTAAAAAGGTGTAGTGGCAAGGGGGTGGGTGAGGGAGCCACAGCTTTCTCCACCTCCAAAAATCAGGTGAAAGTCCAGACAATGGTAAATACTCAGATCTGTTTATTTCTATTATATAATGGCCAATCATAGCCACTGGGTCTCATTCCTTTTTTTCTAATGGGAAGATACCCACAGGGAAATTATGACTAATGAGTGGCAGATTCTTCATTAGTCCCAGGAAAATGTACTTGGAGCTAATCATAGCTTTAATTAAGGATCTGACCCTGCTCCTAATGCAGACAGTGGCAAAACACCTATTAGCTCCAGAGAACAGGAATATAGCCCGTTTGAACCCAGAAGCGAGTTGCTTGCAAGCATATCACAATTTCCATCAATCAGGGCTGCAAGGGACCTCAAGGGATTGACTGGTCCACCTCTCTACTCAGAAAACAGGCAAACTATTCCTAAACCGCTCCTGACAGCTCCTTGTCTAACCTATCCTTATAACTTCCTACAGTGCCAGAGATTCTTCTGTCTCCTAAGCCAACCTTATCCACTCTTAACCTTAAAAGAGTTGGGATTTTATTATTCTTCTCCTGTCTGACCTAGATGCCCTCTGCTACAGTTTTACCTACCAGTGAATCCTTGCTCTGGGCCTTGTTCCCTGAAGTCCCATGCTGCCATTTAAGTTAGAGCAAAGAAGATAGAAAGATGAACATTTCCCCAGTTTGCTGATGTTTCAGACCCACATTGGACCAACTGAGACCATCAGGTCACCTTGGCTGGACCTTTGTAAAGCTTTGCAGAATCTTCTTAAGTTCTGCATCTCTGGTAACATGAAGCTGTTATGACTGGAGTCCCCGTGCCCCAGGAATGTTGCTCGATGAAGATAATTGTAGCTTCGGGAGGGCTGACTTTCTGGTGTTAAACCTCCCAAAGAGCTTCAAGAACAAGAAGCAGCTGGAATAATCTACTCAAAAGAGGCATGTTTCAAATACATTATTTATGCCAGCCTGCAGGGGGGAAATTGTTGTTATTCTCAGTTAAGCACCATTTGGCGACCCAGGGCTCCTCCCATTACCTGCTGAGATGAGTTGGCATGTTGTAAAATGCAAAATGCAACTTAATTTATTGTGATTAAGTACCATGTCACAAGTACACAGTCCCAGCACAGCAGTGTCCAGAATGACTTTCTTCCTGAAAGCCCTGTCTTCCCTCATCTGATACTTGCACTTGTTTGTCTCCCCCATGATTTTCTTCTCTTTTCATAGTCTGACTCTGTGTGGGAATAATTACATGTGTTTTTTCCTCCTGTTAGACTTACTTTGCTATGCTCTAGCCTTTATGTGTTTAAGTACTGAATACATTTTTGAGGGGAATGAAATAAACTCACATAGAGTTTTAGGTTTGGGGTGGTGACGCTATTTTGCTCTTTCCAGTTTATTCCAGGCTCACTGATACCCAAAGTGAAGTTACAGACAATTACATAAAATTGAGTTCATTTAGAAACTTGATTAGCAAATTGATTAGCAACTTGAATACATGTTTATTCTGTTTCAGCAGCACTCTTCTTGACCACATCTGCTGCTTTATTAAACTCCATTTTTCTCTTGGTTTTAATCTGGTCCGTAAACTCCCACAACAGCTACATGGTTCTTCTTGTGTGTGACTAATAGAGATAACTTTGAGCTAAACCAAAAGCCCAGTAGGGGCAGTGAACAAGAGTCCTGTTATTTTCAAGGGACTTAAGGTCCAACAAATAAAGTCCTGATCCTGTTCAAGGTTTACATATTCATCCTCATTAGATGCTAACAAATTTTAAATGGTAATAAGTTTCTTTTAGTTGGGACACAACCAGATTTAACAGTTGCCCAAATCATTGTACAGCTCAAAGCAGAATAAGTGGTGAAAATAAATGTTTTTTTTCTAAAGTATAAATCACATCTAATCCTACACCTTGCAAGGGCCACAGTGTGACTACACTTGTGTGCCACTCAAATGCTTGAGACTCAGCATATTTTCCTCTTCAAAACCCCGAGTTAAGCAAGAAGCGAGAGCTAGAACCAGCTGCAATGAACCATATGGTCTGAAGTGACCTGCAAAAAGCTCATTTCTCTTCTAATTTTTTTTTCTCGCTTTAATCCATCCCAGTCTCTATCTTCATAAAAGCTTGGCCATTTAATTTTTCATATTTTGTTTATTTCTTTGTTTTAATTGGCAAAGCTGAAGATTATAGAAAAAGTTATGTTGGCGAAGGAGCTATAAAACATCTTACTTTTCCTCAATGAAAGCTCTTTTACTTGCTCGCTCGTGTGTTTTTGCTTCTCCATTCAGTGCTCTATAGGTTTAGCACATAATCCCTCTCAAATGTTGACCGTGTAAGCCAACAGGATACCTTCTACAACCTTAAGCTAACTGAGATGTGATTAGGACTAGTATTTTTTAGGGTTGCCTCTGGAAGATTCTTGGGGCTTGTGAGAGAAGGGGATTTATATAGCACCAGTTGGTATGCTGCAGCACATGTGTGCTTTACTACTGGGAGCATAAGAAGTTCTTCTGACCGAAAATAAATCAATCTGATTTTAGATAAAGGTTGAAAATAGGTCAGAAAAGAAAGCAAAATCTGTGGTTAAGGATTCAGCATTGAAGGCCTGTTTGAGTGCTCTATGACCAAGTTTCAGCTCTGAAACTGGGTACCAGATGTACACTGTTAGTCATTCAGCAATTGCACAGGAAAATGTATTTGTCTGTCCACTAATAACGTACTCAAATTGTGCCAAAAAGGAAGAGGAGTCTGCAGGGAGGGATGGGTGAAACAAGACTTTTTTCTTTTTATGACTCCAATTCATATCAATCAAAGACAAAAGGAAACAATTCCAATATCTTATTTTAATGCTTTCGTTTATCTTGGAGTTTAGTCGCCATAAAAAGCGTATGTTTAAAATGTCCTTTGGGGAGTTACAGTCCCATAAACTCTTGTAACCAAGTGACATGTGATAATGAAACTACCTCTACAAAGTACAGCAAAATGAGATTTTTTTTTTTATTGTAATCATCAAATAGTTTGCCTCAAGGTATTGATTGAATTATACATAAACCTGATATGCTGTTCAAAGAGAAAGAAAAGAAAAGAAAAGAAAAGAAAAGAAAAGAAAAGAAAAGAAAAGAAAAGAAAAGAAAAGAAAAGAAAAGAAAAGAAAAGAAAAGAAAAGANAAAGAAAAGAAAAGAAAAGAAAAGAAAAGAAAAGAAAAGAAAAGAAAAGAAAAGAAAAGAAAAGAAAAGAAAAGAAAAGAAAAGAAAAGAAAAGAGAAAAGGAAAGAAAATCTCTTGTAAACGTAAGTCTTAATGAGTAATGATAATTTTAACAGTACCTTGTTAGAGAGACATGAAACATAGTATTATAAAAAGCAAAAGAAAATGTTAATTTAACCTATTCTAAGAAAATAATTACTGCATGCATATGGTTGTGTATTTATTGCCTATCTTCCACAGATGAAATATTATAAAAAGGGAAATTTTAAAAATCATAAAATAAGAAGTATGTTAACTGCATTTCCAGTTGCACATTCATCCAAGCAGATAGGCCATCCATCTAAGTAACAAAGTTATTTGTAATCCCTTTGGGCTGAGGCTTGTCACCAACTCAGTGTTTCTGAAAAGTTTATTACAATGAAGACATATTTAATAATTTCTTTTTTGTTATACAGACTCCTACTTGTGAATTAAAATTGAGATTTCAAAGGCCACAAAGCTACTGAATGTGCACTAAGCTGCAGTTTTTGACGCAGACTTCATTGAACTGCTTCGTATCAATTCGTGTGTGTTTTATTCTTAATTTCACCTCTCTGCATATTTAATCTTTCTCATTTCAGATACTACAATTATCTTTTGAAAAAAAAAAGAACATTTATGCACATAATTGACCAATCTGATGTATGCAGATACTTTCTTTCCATATATAGCTACAGCAATTGTGGGGTTACCTCTATGATTATAGCTTGGAAAATGAGGTTAATAACAGTCTAATATAAACAGACAAAAACTTAGCCTACTTAGTTACAGTGAATTTTTTGTGGAATTTAATTATCACTATGATCCAAAGGCAAGACCATATAAAGCGCCAGTAATTGCCTTATTTTTCTAGGAATCTGAGCATTTTTCTCATCACCTGCCCAAAACCAGAGGAAACTGGTTGCTGAACTTTCTACAAGCAACGACAACAAAAAAGTAGGCTAATATCTACAGGTCATAGCATTTAATTGAAGTCATCTTTACATAAAGTGTTCCTATGGAAAGGCCCACAGACTTGTTTGAGAAGCCAAGAGCCTTTCCTCACCTGTGTCTGCCCAAGTCTCCCAAAGTACCAGTGGTATATTTCTTCTTCCATCAGAAGTTCTGCCCGGATAATTGTTTGAATTTGCACCTCATTGAACCTCATCCTTGCACTGCTTGCTTAGTTTTATGCTTCTCCTTCACTGATAGTTATTTGCCCTAAAACTCTTCAGAGCGCTTCATGACCTTTTCATGAACGTCATGAAGATATGGGTCTCATTTCACAGAGGGCAAAAGTCAGTACCAACCATGTGATGGAAAATGCATCAACATGAGATACCTGACAATACCCTTGAAAAGCAAAAAGCTGCTCTTCATTAACCATTTCGAAGGTAAAATAAAAATGTCTGTCCTTAGCTATATTTGCATACTCTCCACAACTTTCTATAGGGCACCTGTATGGCCAAATGCAAGGTCTGTCAGCCATGAACAGGTTAAAGGCACCTGTTGAAAGAAGGATCTTCTTCTGTTCGTATTCCAGCAGTGGCATTTAGCAGGGCTTTACTGTGTGCTCCAGGAACCCAAGATACAGCAAAGTGACAGCTCGCCTTGGGCACTCGGCAGCTGTCACCAGTGCTGGGCTGATCAATGTTTCTCTTGTCCTTCATGTCAGGGAGGATTTTTTCTGTGATCAAGTGCGAAACTTTCCTCAAGTTGGAAAGCAGTTAATTCAACAGCAGGGATTAAAGGAAGGAGCAGGTGATAGGGAAGGTGTGGAAGAGAAGTGTCATTTGCTCTGAAAACCAGCCAGCAGCAGCAGGAACTATTTCAAAGGCTTTGAGGTCCCTCTCGCCCCATCATCCTACTCTGAGCTCCACAGTGATAGGAAGTTAGGGTGGGTTTTTTTTGTTGTTGTTTTGTTTTTTTCTTTTTTTTCAGGAAACCAGTTTGTGTGTAGCTGTGAGAGCAGTGAGGCTGGATAGGCAACCACATCTCATCCTTGTGCTCATGCCCATTCTCTGCTGATATGTACAATGTATTTTCCTTTTCAAAGCGAGATAAAATAGCATTAAAAAAAAAAGATAAATGAGTAAAAGAAGTCAAACAGCTGCTCTGAAGGGCAAAATTTGTACTTTCCCTTAGGTTTATTTCACTGGCCTGTAATTTTCAGTATACCTCCACTTACATCTACATTGGTAAGGGTCAGGCAACAATTCCAGATGGCAAAATTTGATTATCTCTACACTTAATCTTTTAATTAAAACTAGTAATACGTTTGCCATGAGTTTGACCTGGATTAACTAACTAATAATATATGAACGTGCTTCAGGAGATATTATGGCTGAGGACCATTCCTGGTAAGCACGTTTGGATGTTGTCACCCCATGTTGAGAAGTAAGATGCTGTATTAATGAAGATGTTGACCATTGTTAGGCAAGCTGAGCGAATAGCTCAAAACGGTCTGGCTATACATTGAACTGATTCACACCAGTTGGTTGTGAAATATAATATTCTTACATGTATCTGTTTTGCAGACTGTTTTAAGATAAATACATAGTATAGAATCATAGAATCGTTAAGGCACTTCTAGAGATCATCTAGTCCAACCCCCCTGCACACGCAGGGTCACC
>VZSV01000045.1:2197326-2222121 GCA_013398735.1 Nothocercus julius
GCAGCCCTCTGGGCTGTCAGCTATTCCTCCCAGTTTGGTATCATCAGCAAACTTGCTGAGGGATCACCCTGTGCCTTCATCCAGGTCATTGATGAATAAATTGAACAACATGAATTTGAGGAACATGAATGATCCAGAACACCTACTTCCAAGCCTACAAGAACTTTCATGCGCAACTAACAGAGAGGAGCTTTTGCAATTTTTAATTTTGATGAAGGTCTCCCTGCATACTCAAGAAGCAATACCCTACCCATCCATCGCTGCTCCACAGAAGCCATCCTTCTTATCACTGCTGTTCCAATTAACACCTTTCTCTGCTGCGAAGAGACCAGCTACCTTTTTTTCTCTTAGACTGTTTAATCGACATGATGAAGTTACACCCAGGGCAATTGCTCTCAACCCGCAGGCACCTTTGGCGCTCACTATTTCTTTCAGGCATGGAAGGCTTGCAGATCTGCCTGCCTGCTCTTCTTTTTTTTCGCTTGTTTCAAACACAAAGTTTGCCCTAATAAGACCTCCTCCACAGCAAAGTACTAACTCAGACCGAGGCCATCAGCATTGGAGAGCCCTTTCACCCCGAGAGTTAGGCTGCAGACACATGTGCAGAAAGACACATAGAGCCAAGCCAACGTCAGACTAACTTCTGGCACCGCGAGAGTGAAGATATAATAATTGCTCAGGGACCTGAGGCAGATGGGTTCCCTACTCCAACCACCACCACCAAAGAAGAACATCCAGAGCTGCGAAGAGGGGATCGAGGCACCGTTATCCATAATCCATGCATCAGGAAAGACTGTACCAGTTCCCTGCGCTTGCATTGCTGTGGCTTACATTGCCTAAGACGTTATTGTTTACTGTGACTGCTTATTTAACCATATGGCACGCCTGTAAATTCACACCTTTTTTTTTGGCTCAAGCTGTGCAGCAAAGCCCTGATTCTGCAGCTTTGAAAGCTGCACAAGGAGCATCCCCTGGGAGACTTAAAAACATAGGTAACTTCTTTCAAGACGCTGGTACCAAAATTAAGGAGCATAAACACATAAAAGTAGTGTTTTCTACAGCCAGCGAAGTTTTGACAAAGCCCTAAAAAAACACGGATTCTGATTTTATCAAAATATGGAACAGATTATAACAGGCGGTTTAAACTTTCTTTTTGATCAGAAAATTCATTTTTATTTAAAATTGTTCAAATTTTTAAAAAGTAATCAGCAGTCTGGTAATAATAATTTGGTTTACCCAAATTTTCCTCTATGAATCCTGCCTCTAAAAAAGGCTTTTTTTTTTTTTTTTTTTTTTTGGAATTTGTCATTATAAATCATCTATATCATCATAGTGCCTTAAGCTGTAAATGAAAATGCTAATTAGTATGACTACTATGTGCTTTCATGTGCTTTTCCCCTAGCCTAAAGGATTTTCCAAACAAGAAGATGCTTAATTCTTTATCCCCATTCATTATTTTGCCTCTTTGTTTTTATCTTAGGTAGATAAGAACTGAACTGAGACTTTCCAGTTCATTACACATATGGGAATGAAAAATCCCCAAATCTCTCCAAAACTGGTTCAAGTGGAACAGTCATGAACACACAGACAGAGACTGCAATATGTGCATGAGGTTGTCAAGGGAATCATTTTCCTCTGTCTTCCTTTGACCTTATAAATATCTCAATAAATATGACAACTCTGCAGCACATGAGTAGATGCTGATGGATATCCCTAGCACACAGACAATGTTTTCTCTTTTCTGAATCCCTCTATTATTTATCATACAGCACACAGCTCCAAGCAAGCGTTCTCATAGCAAATCAGAGATGGTTTCAGCTGCCATCTCTTCAATATCTCCCCAAAGGCAGGATGATTACGGAAGAGGGAACAGGCAGCAGTAGATGTATTTCTGCCCCCAGCCTTCCTGTGGGCAGTGGACGGGCTAGGACATCCACACCATGACTCAGTTTGCCTACCGTGAAACTGGGATAGGTCTTTTGAGAGCAGATGCATTTTGCATTTCTGTCTGATAGTGAAGAGGTGAAACTGGTATCGGGGCTCTGCCACCAGTCCTTTGATCATCTTCAGCAAAATAGGTAGGCTGGCTGGAATGCAACATTTAGACTAATGCAAAAAAGGGGTGGCCAAGCACTGAGTGTCCCGGTGGGGCAAAAACGTGTGTTAATTTTGAAATGTGCTGAGGAATTAAAGCTACCCGCTGCCTGAGTGTGTTGTGCATCCCTGCACAGAGCCACAGGGCAGGGAGCCGGTGAGACAGGAGGGCAGGCAGGGCAACACCAGGAAAGGGGCTGGGAAGGGAGCTCCAGCTCACGACGAATGAGGGCTGAGTCTCAGAAAGCTGATGCTGAGGAGGTCCTAAGCTTGCTCTAACCGCGGGCTGCTTAAGGCTTTTTGCTATTTTTTGCCCTGTGCAGGAATACATTCCCTCTTAAGGCATTAGCAGATAAATCTCTTCATTATGCAGCAGCAGCAGGGAAATGACGTCTGTGTTGTCAGGCTTACTGGAAGATGGCTCTTACTGAATTCCTGCTCCTGCCTCCAATATTTGTAGTTGGCTTCCCATAAAAGTCGTACAGGGAATATCAGAGGTAGCAAGGAGCTTGCTAAAACACATGCTGAGTAAGAGACCATGCTTTTGCCCTGTCCTTTTCCTGGGACAGCTGTGCATCCGCAGTACATATATTGCAAATTCCTTGGCAATCCTAGCTAAGGAGAGAAAGGTCCTTTTTAGGTACTTAATCCAACCTACAGACACGTCAACACCCTTAGGCCATATAGATGCGACATATGGATGCACAGACTTGCTACAGACAAAACGCTATCTTTGGCCACCCTTCCTGTTTCCACAGTAACCTTACAGGAACAGCTAGCAGTCAATAGAGAAAATCAAAGGCAGAGATAAATCATAATATTGGGTTCGGAAGGAACAGGCCCTGAATACTGAGCAACTGATACATGGCGTTATACAATTTAGGGTGGTTATTATGCTAAGCCGAGGCAGGAGCACGTAGGCATATGATGTGTCATTTATGACACGTATTTGCTGCTCGTTAAGCAAGAGTGCAGATGAGACACCAGGTACAGGCATCCTTACGCTCACAGAGCGTTTAATGGCTTAACCCTCTGCTAAAGAGATTTGAGCTTTGCTTCACACATGGCACCAGGCTCCAAGTAAGGAGCCTCCCCCGCTCTAATCCGTTCTCCTCCAGATCTCCAAATCATTTCAGATCCACGTTGCAGTGAGCATGGGGTTTGTGGGTACTTGATGCTTGGTTTAAAAGTTGTTTTGAAAAGCACTAAAATTGCAGCTGTCACCTGGAGAACCAAGTGAGTGGCAACATTGCTCCCAATATTTACCCCCATATTGCTCAGTATGGTTTGGAAACCAGCGCCGGTTTTATGCTGCTGGATTAGCCTACAGATCTGAGTATTAGCTTGTGTGTGTGTTAGCATGAATACAGGATACCACAGCACAGACATAAGCACCATTTTGTAAGAAAATTGGTGCTTTGTTAGAACATTAAATTCTGGGGCCAAAACCTATCTAACTTGACTCATAACGACATGTCAAATTGGAAACCTAAGACTAAATATATATTCCTGCTGTTTGTTATTTTAAAATCCTATTTGTCTCCCTAATACTTTTTCTCCCTGACACCACATAAAATAATGTTGTTTTGAGATGGATGTTGATCGCTACCTCACTGCTCTCAGCGGAGGAAATGCATGTTCCCAAAGCCCAGGAGGACACGATGTCACTCAGCAGGACTCATTAGCATGGCAATGGTTTCACATTTACAAGTCTGCCCAACTTTTATCCCAACGCTGGCTCCCATTTGCCAGTTCAGAGCACAGTGTGTGCCTGTCTGCAGCTGGCACTGTAAACACACCCTTAAAATCCAGGCCGTTCTTCAAGGAGCAAGTGAAACTGGCAGCTGCAGAGGCAAAAACACTTTTGTCATGTGAAGGACAACAGCTGTGTAATTCCAGAGGAAATCTTGTGATCTGCTACAGATGCCTTGGAAAAGTTGCTACCAGAACCCAATCTACAAAAATATGAACGTGTTCAGGGTTCATCTTCTAATTTTTTTTTTCAATTAGAATTTAATTGCTTGAGTATGCATGGAATGCAAGTCATTCAGTTACTCACTGTTATGACAATTCAGGATAGCAAAAAGGCACGTAAGAAACTCCAAAAAATACTATCTTCAACTTTGCATTCTGAAATCCTCTGAAAAACCTTGCCCTGCAGGTGGACTCAGAATGAACCTCCGGCGTGCAGGAATCACTGAGCTGAGGTGCCATGGGAATATCCAACATTAATGTGGCTGGTGGGAGTAACCATCTGCCAGACTGAGCCCCAGTGCTGTGCTCTGCATGCCTGGAGGGAGAACTGAGCTCCAGCACTGTTCTCTGCTTGATGTTTATCAGTTCCACCATGGAGCTGCGCACACAAAGTCTATGTGTCTTTGTGGGACTTGCCCACTAATTCCTCCTTGTTTCTTCCTGCCTTGATCTTCTCCTCCTTTTTCTTCCATGTTTGCTATGGGGATCACACATTGGTTATATTTCTGGAGCCTGTTGTAGGAGTAGCATCTTAGCAACTACAAGTCCCTTGGACTGACAAGAAAAAGACCAGGGAAAACACCAGACTCAGGGAAGCCCTTTGGAATATGCAGAGGGGTCGCTGAGTGAGTCCATACCAGAGTCTCTGGTTTTAAAGAGCAGCTCCAGGCAAATTTTGGCCTTGTTTTATCCAGGAAAAGTGAGCAACCTCTAAATTTAGCAGCATTTTACAGGTCTTCCTGGTCTTTCTAGGAAAATATGTGAAGGAGTAATATTACAACTAAAAGGCTCTCTCTGATAGATTATGCAGCAGTGAGTGGTGGTGCTAAAGGAACGATGTCTCTTCTGCTCTTTGCAGCACAGGTAGGTGGGGATGCAGCTGAAAGGAGGGACATTTTGCAATAAAAGGGTTGAATGGGTTTCATCTGTTGCATCAATCCAAGACTGCATTTTATGAAGGAATATACATTACCTCTTTGACCTTACTAAGAGCAGGAAGGTCATTGTGTGAGAAGATAATTAATTTTCAAGGGTTTTTATTTAACTTTTTTTTTTTTTTTTTTGGTAGAGGCAGTGCCCAAAGTGCACAATTAACAAACATTAAAGCAATAAAATGTTGACCCTAATTTTTCCCTTTATCTGTTTCTACCCAGCTCCAACATTTGAAGCAATAATTGTGGCTAACAATCAATGGGTTCCTAATGAGAGCAGCTCACACTACAACCACAATAATTATCTTTTGAAAAAATCAATACGGAAGGAAATGTGAAAACAATTTGATATAAGGTGTGACTTCCTCTATTTCTGTTTACCTGTATATGCAAGATCCCCTCCCCCTCTATCTCTTCCTGCCTCAGAGGCAGGAAAGATGTCTCCATCTTGCAAGATAATCACATAATTAAGATGCATGAGATGGGCCTGCCTGTGACATGTGAAATAAAAATATAATAAAGGAAACAATACAGGAGTGTATAAAGGGCCTTATTACCCTCAGCAATAGCATTTTCTGCCATGAACAATATTCTTAATCAAAAAATAGTCCTTCATAATAATCATGTTGCATAGAATTATATTCACAATAGAGCCAGGGTGGAATGGCTGAGGCAGTATCAAAAGACAAAAATAATTTTGCCATGAAATATCTAGAAGATTACATCCTGAGCCTCTCAGTGCTGTGGATATTACTGCTGGGAATGGGTCATCAGTGTTGATCCAGTTTTCACTGGAAAATAATTTAATGAAAGTGGAGTGAACACAATATTTCAGCTTTCCTAGTTCCATGGATATAGATTATTTCCAATGGTTCCAAGGTGTTACTGTGATGGATAGGGAAGCTTGGATCCTCTTTCAGTAGAGGCCATGAACTAGTCCAACAACAAAACATTTCCATGTTTGTGATGCAGGACAAAAGTGGCTTAACGCTACCTTTTCCATATCTATCCTATTGACCTTTACCCATCCACCACCTGAATAAAGTTTACTTTTTTAATTTGAGGCTGAGTGTTCAGGAAGATTTACTGCAGTAAAGACCCATAATATGTAAAGCTTTTTTTTTTTTAAAAAAAAAAAACTTTGATGAGACTAGGCTGAGAAAATAACCCTGGTTTCTAAACGATGAGAGTGCTGCAGGCAAACTTCCAGACTCGATATAAAAGCTATGGGTATAAGCAAAGAAATCTTCACGAGCTGCTACATAAATAATGCTGGTTATGATGCCATCCAAAGCTAGCTCAGATTGGTCCCCTTCAACATGGCCTTCAACATGCGAAGAAGTATCATTGGAAAAGAATTAAATCAGAGATTTCCATTTGGCTAAGATATAGGGTGAGGGTGGGGAACTGGAACTCGTCTACCACCCAGACAGGTAAAGCAGGAATAGAAACATCCATTCAGTCAACCTGAATGCCCTCCTACTTTTACCGCTCATACTCTGCTTTAGTGTCAGGATGTCTCAGGCTTTAAATGAAATGTCAAATATAATTTGGCTCTGGATACACAAGATATATGATTGCCCTTGGAGAAACCTGATAACTCAGCGCACTCCGTGTCAAATGTGTATCTACCTGATAGCTCCCTCCATAAAAAACTCCATCCTGCTTTCCCTCAACTGTATAAAATAGTCAGACTCCAAACAGGCCTGCCTGCAATTTGCACAAATAGGTCCATTTTGAATAAAAACCTTCGTATCAGAAAGGAGAAATGGCTTATTGAAAGCTGACTCCAAGTTAAATTCCCAAATGGCACCGATATACGTTACATTAGCATTCCTTGGCCCAAGGAATGCTGACCCTACCAGCAGTGGATGCCATCAGATGAGGAATTACATGGAATGACCCATTCAGATTTCTTTGAGGATTCAGTTTGGAAACTTTTAGTGGGAACTATGTTGCATTTTTAGAAAGGTTTTAAGTGCTTGGAAGCCAAACAGGGCAGAAAACACAGAGGGATTGTTTATGATTATTTATGGCTTGAAAGTACATTACAATTTCCATTTTTTTTTTTTTTTTTTTTTNTGAGAGAATGGCAAGATAGCTGAACTACATGCAATCCCTTTGGGTTAGATGAACTTTAAAAAACAGATATTTTCTGTGCACACAAGAAACTCTAAAAGATGTGATTCAAAAATTGATTTTTTTTAAAAAGAGCAACTATTTAGCTATGCTGTGAGTCTGTACTTGCTATATTCACAGGGCACTAGAAGAGATATATTACCAGTGAATCTTCCCTGCACTTCTACCAGTTGGTTGCAATAATCACCCAGAAAATATGATTTCACTCTGATTATTTTGTATTTTATTGTGCTTATGATCTTTTATGCAGCCTTTAGTCAAGACTGTAATGTATCATTCCTGTTCCACCATTAGCATGCAAAATACACGAGGAAAGAAGCTTGATACTTTGTGCCTTGCCATTTAGATTTTGCCATTTTTGAAAAGCCACAGTGGTAAAACGTAGAGACAGTGACAGATACTGCACAGAAGGACATAAATAGATATGCAATATACCTGTCAGTCAGAGAACATGACAAATACCTCACATACCCAAATAAAAACTTATAGGATGACTTACCTTTTCAGAGATAAGGTTACATCTGTGATATGCATTTTTTTCCCCCTAAGAGCAGTAAGTCTGACTCCAGCATCTAAAAAAAAACAACAAAAAAAAACAAAAACAAACAAAACCCCTTAATTTAGTATCACCAAAGTAGTGTGGAGTCATGCTCAAAATTAAAAGGACATTCAGTTAAAAGAGCATTTCATTCCTATTTTGTTTACTAAAAGGAGATTCAATTAAAATAACATTTCATTCATATTTTGTTCTCCTTCTTGAACTCTTGAACTCTTTCTTTGGCAAGTCGATGGCACCTATTTGGCATCCCTGTTTCTAACAAAGAATGAGAATTCTTCTCCCCAAATTCATCCACTTCAGCCTTCTATTTCCCTTTACTTCCAACATATGCAGTTGTCTTTAACTTCCTTGGTTGTCTTTTCCCCAGTTCTTTTGGCTCCCCATCTCCACTCAAACATCTCATGAGTATCTTGCTCTTCTTGAAGAATAACATTTATCTTCTTAAAGGTCAATCTCCTCAGCTCCCTGTCCCAACTCATTTCTGCCCTTCCAGGGAGCAACTACTGGGAGCTGAAGAGCTTCTAACAGGGGATTTTAATACTCATTTTTGATTTTGATCTTGGGGATGAAATAGCAAAAAAGATGAAAAGTACCATGCATTATGCCAAGTTTCTTAGAAAACTTAATATCTAAAATCAGACAAGGCAAAGAAACACTTCTAGACACCTAACGTTTTTGGGATCCCTTAATTTTGACTCTTTTGGCAGAAAAGTATAGAGCAGAAAGGATAACACTCCAAATACTCCCCAGGTTATCTTTATTTGCATCTCAGTAGAAAAGAATCATCAGTCACTTTAATGAAGAAGTTTCTTTTCTGTTTCCTCTGAATGTTGCAATATACTCCAAGTCTGGGGTAAATATGCAGGCAGCTCCCTTGAATATTGGCCTTTGAAGCTGTCATTTACACTAGCATGCATTTTGAAATTATTTGGATCTATCTGTTCATTTATTTTCAGGATAACCAGTGCTCTGTACACTTATCTCATGAAATAACAGTGCCAGTTCAGAGGCAAACAATAACAAGTCGGCACTGCAGAAGTTCAGTCTATGCCCTCCTCAAAACCTTTAAGAGAAAAGATGAGAAGGAAAACAGATGGCTTTGCAACATGACCAGAAGGTTAACAAAGCTTGGCCTTTTCCAATGAGCTATAAGATTATTGTTGCTTTTCTCTCCAGACCAATATTGATCATATGTTCCAGTTTCATTCAGATATTGAATTTGTTTTATTGGGCAAACAGCTGCAGCCGCCATTTCCTGTCCCTTTGCAAATATTATTTCAAACTTCTTTTGAACTCACAGTACACAGATATCACTCTCCTGCACTCAAAACAGTTTTGCCACCGTGTGACATTGGTCTAGGATTAGGTAATTGGTCCAAACACAAACTGAAATACCAGTTGTACTAAAATACACCTTTCCAGAGCCTTTTTCATGTGTTAATGGATAACTCATGGGCTTCCCACCCGTGAGCAGCTTAGCTCTGATGGGCCAGCAGATCAGGTAAGCTACTCTCCCTGGGTAAGAAAATATGCTGTTGTCATAATATTTTCATATAAAAAATCAGGAGTTAAAGCATATGATTGTCCCCAGATCCAAACTACAGTAACCATTGAAATTAGAGGTAACCAGTGAAATTATCAGTCCTCAATCACCTCAAAAGCCTGGGGGAAACTGGAGCTGATGATTTGCTTTCAATTACAGACTTAATCTGCTTTATTTTTTAAATTACAGCTTTCCTCAGAATTAGTGTATAAATACGGATCTTTTGAGTACAGCTTCACTGCACTTCCTTTATTTGGTTGTCTCCAGCCTATTTTTTAGGGTGTTCTGTCAATCTTGTTTGAGGAAGTTGGAAATGGCATACAAGAGAATGAGCACAAAGTCAGAAACGTGTACAGTCCTAGGTAAATTGATATGACAGAACCGAAAACATGGAACTCCAGTCATCTCCATTTCCATAAAGAACAGTGAAAGAAGAAAGATCTCTGGCACTTAATGTGTGGTTGTTGGCGTACTGCTGAATTTGCAGATGAACAGGAAACAGTTGAGAAGTGATACGATGTAGAAAGTACAGAGATCTTTTGAAAATCCTGTTTTTAATGGCTTGAGATGTTTAGATTTCAACTTTTTCTTTAAAATTGTAATATAGAGCAAGAAGCATAATTTTGAACAGTTGCTTCAAAAACATGCTCACAACATTTCATCCTATAAATTTCTAAAGAGGAGACGGATGCCAAAATATTTTTAGAGTCCCATCCTTTTATCCAGCCCTTTCCTCAGGTTTTCACCAAAACAGTGTTTGCCTAGTGTAAAGAAACATTTTGATTCTAGTGGAGTTGCATTTTTATGGCAGGAATTTAATTTTTCAACTACTATTACTGAGAAGAATGTTTCAGGAAACTTCAATATCCCAAGAAAACTAATAATCTTCTGAGGTTGTTTGATCAAAATTATTCTGCACAAATCTAGTCCTATGAACTACCTAGATTATTTCAAAAATGTGAAAAAACAAAGCATATGGTTTATCATGTATTCCACTGGTTGTGTTTTCTTATTGATATATCTGTTTTTTGTTTTTTGTTTTTCTCCAAACAATTTTGAAAAATATATCATAGGTATTTTGAAATCAGAATATCTTTTGCATTTAGAGAACAGAAGCTTTTAGTTTGAAAATTAAACAAAAATCTGATTTTATTTTGTATAAAATTCTCTAAATTAAAATCTTTGATAGGAATATATATTTATATATGTGGATATATAGATAGATGGATTAAAAAAAAAAAAGTGAACCCCAATTCTTAGATCACTGTGCATGCCCACAAGGTAATTAAGCCCAGCTCTGCAATCACCTTGCATATTACTTACTACTTATGCTTGGCTCCTCATGGCTATATATAATAATCCTATAAATCTTCTTTAATTCCAGTTACGAGTCTCCAAACATTTCCTAATGTTAGCTTGGCTGTGCATCCTTGTCCAGGATGCATTTAAACAAGTAGGTTTCAAACACAGGATATCCCCTAGCAAAAAATCTTACCTTTCTTTGTCCTGATTTCTGGTATTTTTTTACTTATAGATGGTAAAATGTTAAGACAAACTCTGAAGTCTCCCTCATAATAGTTCCTAGAAGGATTAAACCTGGCCAATAAGAAGCAGAAATTTTGTTTAACAAAATGATTATTTTGTTAAAGTGTATAATATAGGCTGAAAAAAGGCATGTGGAAAGTTCATATTTACTGCATTGCTGGCAGAAAATTATAGTTAAAAAAGGAGCCCAAAGGAAAATAAAACAAACAACTACAGAAGTTATCTACAGTATCAGCAGTTCTAATTTATTTGCAGACGCATACTGAAACGACAAAGCTTTGCCTCTTCGTATGCAGGAAGACAGACTTAAGCAAATCTCTGTTTTCCCTTTTTGATCCAGCTTCCTTGCGTCTGTAGAAATGCACATACAGGCGAACAAAGCTTTCATATTCAGAGCCACCTGCTCAATGTGAGGCTCATAAAATCTGGCAGATATAAAAATGAAGGAACGATCCATTACACTGATACATGACTGAAGACATGCAAACAGGGAACAGACCAACTAGGTTAAGTATTGGTATAAATTAAACAGAAAGCACATTTGCTCTAGTACTGGCCTTTCAAATTGAGAGTGATGGCATGATTAAATAATTGAACTGTCTCACCTTGCACAGTCAGACAGAATTCCAATATGAATAATTATTCCAAAATGAGTATGAAGGCAAATTAAGCTCTTTAGCAGCTACATAAAGCAGTCTGGAACCTGACTTTTTGCTGCCTTGTGGAGCATAGTGGGATCAAGATCAACTGATTGTTTTTCTTCCATGTTGCAAGTGTGTCAATTACTTCATTCACCTGTGTGTGTGTGTGAACAAGGTTTGGTCATTGCTCATGTCAAGTAGTGCTGCAAATAAGATGCCATTAAAAGGCTCTTCTCCTAAGGATTAATTTCCAGGTTCACCCAGCATATCATTTCTAGCCCAAGTATCACCTCATTTGGCTAGAAGCCTCTTTCCTGAAGCCCTGCCTTGTGACAGACAAGTGTCTGGATGTTGTACAGGACATGTAAGCAACACCTGGACACATCACCCAAAGCCATCGCTCAACTTGACACGTCCCCATCTCATAACCGATCGGTACTCACACGAGTCACATGCATGTGTAGTCACAGCACAGGACAAAGTCTAAGGCAGTCCATGAGTGAAATCTAACTTGATGTACCTTGTCCTTAAAAAACTCCAGTGAAAGAACTTTTGTCAATAATTCATTGCCTGAGGTTTAACCTCCCTCAGGTTTTGAAGTGTGAATTTTTTTTTTTTTTTGTTAAAAATTAAGCTGACTTTTTCTTGTCCTATATCATTTTGGTATTCAAAAATGCACTTTGAAGGATTACAGTCTGTGGCCACAGGTAGGCAAGAGCTGCTTGCCCTTCTCCATCACCATTTTTCTTGATTTATGCTGTCCTTAGTTCTACCAGTTTTCTGATCTTACTGGTCTACAGTTGCAACCCTTCTTAATTTTTTTTTTTTTTGACTGCTTTTCCTTCACAGCTAATCAAAGCACGTTCAGTCATTCTTCCCCAGCTCATGAGGAAGGCAGAGAACCATTCCCCTCCTCTACCTCCTATCTCCTTACATCTCTTCCTCTTTAAACTCAAAAACGCTGTTTACGGACATTCAAGCTTCTCTCCGTCAGGGAGCTCTTCTGATATTATTGCTGCAGTTCTTCCTCTGTATTGAATATTTCTTTGCTGTTGCTTTAATGATCCCTGTCTGAAAAAAATATTAGTAATATTAGTAGCAGTCTCCAATCTCTTTCTCAATTCTGCAGATGGTGTTGATTTAGATTTTTTTTCCCTTTTGGAGTTTTCTAGTAGTTTTTCTTCTAATCAGTCTATTAGAGGTTCTTTTTTCTCCCTCTCCCAAAGATGGTTCATCTTGGAAAGATTTGGTCTTTCCTTGAATCAGGTCAATCCAATTTACTGCTATCATTTTAGCTACTTTTGCATTTTTATATCCACCTGCATTTTGGTCCCCAGAAGTCTGAAAAAAAAAAAAAATCTCTATAACTTATTTGTTAGGAGAAGTAACCTATGTTACTTTGCTTAAGCAAGCTGGGAGTATAGTGGAAAGCTGTAGCTGTAGCTGTAGCTACCTTATAAATATTTCCAGGATAATTCAGTACACTGGAAAGTAAACAAGTGTGGAAAAAACACCTTTTCTTTCCAAATTTGATTTTCATTATTCCAAAACAAACAAACAAACAAAGTATACTTTCATTTAGTTACCCAACAGCTAAGATTCTTCAAAAGAATAGAAAATGAGGGTAGACCCTGCACTTTCATGTCTTCTGCTCTTAGACCAGAGACTATAAGACTGGAAGCAATCCTGCATGAATAGAGGGATGAGGTTAGGTAGTCTCACAGTAAAGTTTTATCTCTGACATCTAGCAATTTTGGATGCTTTGTGTGTTTTTCCTTTCTTTGTGAATTCTGTGCCGCATCCCTGGGGACATAGCTGTTAACAGTCCAGCTAGGCAGCATTGTAAAGTAAAAACAAGGCATGTTTGGGGAGGGCCTTGGCAACAAGTCAACAAGAACAAAGATTTAGTTTATTGCAGCAGTGGATTGCTATGACAAATATCCATCTTTCTTTAAAGAAAAGGCACATAAACTTCAGAGAGATCATCATACTTGAAAATGGATTCACACTGGGAATCACCGTTCCATGGTTTCTTCATAGATGCCAATTATTTTCAAGACTTGACATGGCAGTGAAAAGGATTTTAACATTTTGATAAGAATTACTGCAAAGCAGAGGATCCTTTATGTTTTGTGCCATTTCTTATAGACTCAACCAACTTGAACAATGAATTTGTCACTCTCAGTGATGGTGAAAATCCTACAAAAAGAAAACATGTTTATAAGAGCTGCACTATTTACCTTACAGCTCACTTAAAGGTATTCCATGGGGTAAAAAAGAAAGGAATGAGAGAGGACCAGGAAGATTTGGAATCATTTTCTTTTTCTCCATTTGCTTCTCAACAGGTATGGGAACTCAGCCAGCTGGCCACAGGGAGCAGGGGTTAGCTATGTAGATATAGACATCTGGTGTCATTTAAAAGGCCATAATGCATGGGAAACATTCATGGGAGACCTTTGGGTCGTCCTTGTCTTTTTGAGAAGAACCTGGAAGCTAGATGAGCCACGCCTGAAGACATCTCAGGTAGCTTGGAATACCTATGTGTGAATAACTGAGTCCCAGATCTGCACTGACACAAGAGTAGCCACATGTGAGAATCTCTATGTGCATTAGCTTTTCTGAATCTGGAGCTAACTCTCATGCCACATGGCTCATTCAAGTTAAGTAAAGACAGGAGTATGGCTTAACTGCTGGCCTAAGATTGAAGAGAATTGCCTTTTGTTTCCCAGTTTAAGGGGTGTCTTATAAAACATAAGAACACCGTAGTTTCTTTAGCTACACCTGTGCTGTCTTAAGGAACTGTGCTTGAGTTTTGATCAAAATCTCAAGAAGAGTTTTCTCAAGCTCACTGCAGAGCAAGAACCAGTCCTCCACTTTGAGGTTCTTTCTAGTTTACCCGCTCTCTGTCCAAAGCAGAACATGTATAAAACCTAGGCAGACAATCTGAGAGTTCATACAAAATTCAAGCCTAATAAGTTATCTAAGTATCACCACTTTTTTTTTTACCAGCTTTTCATGTGGAAAGTATAGATTCTGATGCTTTTTTTTTTTAATCTAACATTATAATCTTTGTCAAGCTATCTCAGCTTCTCACTACGTGTCCATATAACATCAAGTGATCAGAGCCCCAAAGGCTATTGTAATCCTTCCTCCTCCTGTCCTGTGGATGAATCAGGCTCACAAATGCTGCTAGCTCCATAGTGAGCTTTTCTCTGTGCTTTGACATGCAGTATATTTAAATCCCTGCTTTTCTGGTTTATTACTTAGCTGATTCCTCCATGGCGACTGCTGCCTCTTCTCGGGCCAAAGAGCAGCCTTTAACAGGCAGTCACCTTTTATGCAGCACATGTGTCCAAACAGCTGGAACTCCCTTCTCATTTCCACATCAGTGACTCTCTCTCTTAACTCATTTTTTGCTCCTTGTCTCTTCTCTGATACCCTTTTGCCAGCTGACCACATGAAACTGATGGTAACATTTTATTTCAAAAGGCTGATGTCTCTGTGTGCCGGCTTTTTAAAGGTCTTGCATTTCTACCATTAGCAGTAGAATGGGAAACATCCATATTTTAGGCTGCTTTGTACTTGTCTGTGTGCATGCATGTATAGAAAGCTCACCATGGTCTCTGCGGTGCAGAGTCAAACAAATTACAGCAAATAAATAACAGTCTATAATGTGAGAACTAACATGCTTATTCATGTTACTCATGAATAACGTGCAATAAGCTCATGTTGTGAGCTTATTGCAGAAAAATACTTCCGTTCTTCGTATTTATTAAAATCAGGGAAGATAGCATAGTATATTTCACACTTACCTAGTATCTGCTTCTGTTAGTAACGCTTCAATTATTGAACTCAATTCAGTGCATAATCAGGTCCTAAGCCATTTCTCCAAGTCAGCGTTGGGGCACAAGCCACTTAAAGAGGACACAGTTGGTTAATTGCGCCTTGCAGCTGAATCTGAAATCACGGAAGGTGTTATCTGTTTGCTTGTATGAGCACAGCAACGAACTCTTACTTGTTCTTTGAAGAGCTCTGCACACATCAGAATTAGCTATCAGCCATTTTAATAGGTAATGGAAGCTGACCGTGTTTCCTCTTACAGGAAGTAAGAACAAGAGTAATATTTTTGCCCTTAGTAGTTAATGCGCACAGCAGAAATGAAATAGCTGGGCATATTAATTTGTCTGCACACTTCTTAACACACAGTAACGATGTCCTGGGTAGAAAAAAATAAGCTAAAGCTGTGGTAGCATTTGTTTCAGCTGGATAAACTCTAAAAACATTACAATGTTCCCAACTAAAACATCAAAAAAAGTCAAAAGCAGAGCAACACAACACAAAAAACATGACCACTTACAGCAGGAGTCAAAGAAAGCCTAAGGCATAAAAACCATACACATAATCCCTTGTGGTACAATGGGACTTTTTGATGGGTTATCATAATGATGCCAAGTATATCAGGAAGTGGTTGTACTGTAAAACTCTGGTCCTTCAGAAAACAACAGTTTGTGCCGTTAACAGCTACAATTCTTTCAATTTTTTTTTTTTTTTTTTTTTTTAGAAAAAAATAGGATATTCAGGTTGCTCCATTTTCCATGAACCTGGAGCATTTAAAAATAACCGAGCCTTGATATCCAAGTTTAAACTGTGAGTGCTGGCAACAAGCTAGTTAAGCAGATCACAGTTCAGAGCTTCAGCCTGCCGTTAGAAGACTTCTCTCATGCAAGCATTCTCAGATGTCAGTGTAATGGATAACCTGGTACAAGGGTTACTGTACTGCCAGTGAAAAGATATTCACTTGGATAGTAGGACATAAATATCCATTTTGATTTACAATTTTTAGGAGGTTCTTTTTGTTCTGGCTACAAATGAAAGTGTAACAGTTCACCCAGAAGATAACAGAAATCTACTTTAATTTTAGGGACTCTACAATATTTTTCAATGGAAATGTAAATAGGGACAGATCCTAAGCTTGTTAAAAACAGAAAGTTTCATTGAATACACTGGAATGTCATTTGGCACCAAAAATTAACATCTAACCTATTCTGAGAAGTAGTCATGTTGTTTCACCCTGACAGCTCCTCCTGCCGACCTATCTGTCATGAGAATATGTTTCTGAATATTCAGCTCCAAATACCATAGCCATCTTCCTATTTACCCCTTCATTTTATGCTGTGGTAAGGATTACACAGCTCAGCTGGGACTTTTTGTATCAAAGCATTAATGTGAAACTGGAATCCCTATCCTGTCCTTTATAGGCAATTACGTTAACTGAGTTTAATGTATAGCTTTTGCAGTGATAGGTCTAGAAGGGAGGAAAACAACCCATTTAAAGGAAATAGAGCATAAAGGTTAAATTCTTGTTAAGTGGAATTGAAATGAAACCTGTTTCCTTCAGAAAGACTAGGATTTCACCCTGGATTGTCAAGAGACTGAGAGAAGAGAGATGGAAAACATGCCAGGACAGAGGGCAGAACCCCGTGGGTCACTTTTGTTCTCCTTCACATAGTGAAATCTCCCTTCTCCTAAGATACTATGATTTATTTTAGGGCTGCTGCTTCAGAAGATGAAAAAGTTTCTAATGTTCATAAACATTCTTACATCTGATCTACCAGTTAGCAAACAGTTGAGCAAGTCTCAACTTGACTCCAAAAAACTCCAAGGAGGTTTTTCAGTGACGTTTCCTTTCTCTGCCTTTGCCTAACTCCACTTCCCTCTGGGTCAAAACCACCGTTTACTCCAATGATATAAGATCACCTCCTGCTTTCCAGCAGACACCTCCATTCCTCTGAGGATTGCAACGACACAGCTCCAGCTGTAGCCATTCCCCTTGAATTTATCAAGCCTGCTGAACATGATGTAGCACGCGTCCCCTTAAACCTGTGAGGCTTCAGCCACCGACACTTGACAAATCATTAGCTCCTGTTCTGTGGAGAGAGTCAAAGGATGCTGGATGGCTAATCAGCTCCCTCTTTAAACATGCTGAATATATTTAAACAGCAGTTAATGGAGAGGCAGCTTTCCTCACAGTCAGATGGTGAGCTGTGTGCCTTGATATTACTCATGTCTCTGAGATGTGTGTTACTTTGTCAGTGAAGAAACCCTATTCTATTGACTTTTTAAACACTGAGAGCTATTACTCCATTAATAATGGTTCACATTTTGATTCTCAATGTGTAATGTAACTTTAGTGATTTTCACATCTATTGCAACCTTTACATACAGCAGGTGCAGAACAAAAACAATTATCAAAATCATATTCTATTATTAATTATTACCTTCTCAGATCTTCACATACACATTCTTACCCTGCATGTCTTTCAAGGCTAACTACTTCAGTATGTGCAGCACTTAGTTAGTCTTTCTGTGTCATTTTCCCTTTTCTTCTTTGTTATTGAATTTGTACCCGATCTATTCACTCACAGATTCAGTCTCTGCAAATACACGAATCTGAAAGCCCATTAGAGAAATCATTAGTAGTATCAGCCCAAACTGCTTCTTTGGATTAGTGTGCAAGAACAACTAGATCCTTTAAAGTAAAAAACTTCCAGTTATAATTTTGAAATATAAAATATTAACCTTAATTCAACATGGAATCTTACATGCCTGTAGTTTTGAACTTACACCTACTTGAATTCTCTTGTAGGAGCCCTAAGAAAGAGAAACTCTACTTGGGTTTCCTACAGCAATAAATTACTTTTTTTTTTTTTTTTTAATGGCAAATTCGCAACTAGAATTAAAACATTATTGAAAGAAAGATTCAGAAACATACACAGAGCTTGCTTATCAATTCCCCTGAATTAAGGAGAATTTCATTACTGATTGCAATGAATGCATCCTGTCATCAGAGAGCTATTCTGAAGTTATTCAATTCAGGAAAAGTATTTCACATCTATAATGCACAGTAATCAGAAGTGAGTAAACACAGTAAATCAGAAAAAGGATACCCTGGAGCTGAATGTCAATAAAATTTTTAAGCAATTAACAAAATAAATATTGTACCTCTTTTTTGAAGCTCTGATATTTCTAGTTTTGAAATGTGAACAAAAAGTGAATAAGGGGAAAAGAGATGGATGCTGTTTCGGATATTTAGAGTATGCTGGTCTCAGGTCTCCTACCACTTTGCAATTTCTAAGCCTGCAGGTGCAACCCTTAGGCAGGCTGCTCCCTGGGCTTCTCCCAAGCAAAACGCACTGCTTAACACACTGGGAGCTTGGAAGTGCTTTCAGCACCCTTGGATCCAGCAACGGTCATTTTTTTCCTACAGCAGGGCTGCCTTTTAATACTGTGGACACAGTGCCCTGATCTGATGGCGTGGTAGGTGCCCCTGCATTAGCCTGGTAATGAGCCGCCCCCGGTAAGGCAGCCTCAAAGCCCTGAGAACTGTGACGCAGATTGGACTCATTGGGAGGTTAATCACCTGTTACTGCCACTTGCTTCTGTCACTCCTGCTGGTCCTCATCAGTTTTACTAACTGTTTTGGTGACACCCACAGTCATGCTTTGCCTGTGCTGCCTGCGTGGGAAATGAGGGGTCACCTCCTGAATGGTTTAGTAGGTCTGGACCATTTGCCTTGGAGCTGTCTCAGATCTTTCTATCTGGATCTAAAAGGTTCTGTGAGAAAAGCAAAAATGATCACAGACAAACTCAGATCTTGTAATTAATAATCTATTTTATAGGTCTATCCATATAGGCCCTGATCCTACCAACTGAGCTATTCAAGGGAACCCTATCATATTTACTGTATGTATGCATCTATCTACGTTCCTGCTTTCACATTTTTTTCCAAGGTTAGTGCATCACATCTAGAGATAGTGAGGCAGAAGGAACTGCTTTTCATAGATTATTGCCAGTGACCAACATGGTAGACTCTCCAGAAGCCTCAGCCAGGAAAAGATACTTCTCTTAAATACAGTCTGGAGAATTCAAAGTATATGGTGCTGGACAAGAGGATTTAATTTGCTCCTCCTCCTTAAATTTAGGCGGCCAAAATAAAACATTATAAATAAAGACTGTATCAAAACACAAATGGCAAAGGGATGAAAATAAGAATGAATACCAGGAATGAGGAGGAAACTTTGGTGCTGCCTATCATTCATGAGCTTTATTTTTCCATTCATTTCACTGTCAAGATTAAGTAGTCTGGGAAATCACACTTTCTGCTCATAGCTGGTTTCTCTTCCACCTTGACTAACAATAAGGTCAGTTAACAATAAGGCCATTGTGTATTTCAATATACATGAAAATAAAGATTAGATCAAGAATTATACCATTTTTGATTAGTCCTCTTGTTTTTTCCCTCCTAAACAAATATTAATTTCTCAGCATATGCCTTGCAAAATAACTGATGTTTGATTGCAAATTCTTTTTTTATCTGTGCATGCAGAACTTAACTTTGCCTTCAGATGTGTTGATAAATGCTATAATGGGTGCTTCATTTTTTCTGCTTTCTTCATAGCTACTATCCTTTTAAGTGATGATGTAACTAAGTTTTACTAAGGTAACTTTCTCCTAAAGGTCTTGCAAATGATCACTTCTGCAGTGTGGCAGCACATACACATATATTCACAGAGAAGATCTGGGGGACCCTCGATGCATGGGAAGATCAAGGCATAATGCCCTGAGTGGGCTGGGGAGGGAGGAGGAAGCCGGTCAGCTCTTAGGATGATCTAAGACTCAGAAGAGTCTCTTCTATCTCTTGATAAATCCACTCCAGTAAAAGGCTGTGGAAGAGAGAATAATACATAGGAAATAGTCACAAATAACAAGGAGTGGAGACAGAGGGAAAGAGTTGTATACCTCATGGCCAGCTGGACAAGTAAGAGGGATTGGTGCTGTCAGTGAAGTACAAGGGGGCAAGCGAGTGTGCGTGCAGCCCAGCTGCTCTTCTCGTTGCACTGAAACGAGCACGAGACCTCCAAGCGTTCGCGGCTCCTTTCAAGTCTGTCTCGGCAGCTCCTCCAGTTTAACCTTATCAGAACAGTCTCTCACTTAACACCCGCAAACTGAAGCTGAAAGTCTTTCTCCCTGAATTTCTGACATTTCTTCTCCACAACTGCAATAGACCCTCGCAGTGGTCGACAGCTGTGTTTTCAAAACTGGTAGAAATGGGGCATTTGGCAAGAGAATTAAAATGGATTTTTTTAAGCCTTTATTTTTCACCACTGATCTAAAAAAAAAAAAAAAAAAAAAAAGTAGCCTCCATTTCCTTGTCCTCCCTTTACACAACACATACTAAGCAACAGGAAAGAAGTAGATAATGGGCTTCACCACTGAGTTAGAAAACTTAATTGATTTGAGGTAAGCTACAGTGATCGTACTGTGAAATGGATTGTAATGCAGAAATCCCAGGACTAGTAGAAAAAACTAAGTACATTCATACAGCAGCTATGTAGGAATAAGGTTTAGCACCTTCGGCTCAGTGCTACAGAAATAGGGGTAGACTGCTTGTGGTTCAAGCAATTCTAACAGACCAAGCGAAAACGTATATCTGGCCCACACTGGCCCTCCAATGCTAATATTATCTGTGCATTCCTGGCACAAAAAAAGGGAAATATCAACTCTTTTCGACCTTATATCCCTAGTGTAGAAAGAGCCTTTCAGATATTATAGGTAAGGGCAAAGTATTTATGAACTTTAGTCCAGGTTTAGTGTAATTACTGTTTATAGAAATAACAAAGTTTAAGAGCATTTCCCAGGCTTTTAAAGGAGTTTTAAAGTCAGTAACTCCAACATGTGGCATAATTGGCTTCTTTTGCTGGACTGGGCCACATATTTGGAGGAATATTTGGAGAATAACTGACAGAAGTAATAAGCTGTTTTTTATTTCATATTTTTTGGATATACTCAGATGAAAAATGAGACATTCTTTTCTGACAGGGGATGGTGAGGCTTAGGAACTTGAGCTCACATCCCAGGCCTAGGAAATCAATATAATCAGAAGGACACATATGATTTTGATGTTTCCTCCAATGCCAAACATTTAATCTCATTTCTTCAGGCTGTCTTTTCCCTACCATTCCTCCTGAGTAGTTAATCGGAGTTACCAGGGCATCAGCTTCTCATCCCACCTGCGTAACTTTGTAAAAACATCTCCAGTTCCCCCTCAGCTGCCCTCTAGCTCCTCAGGAGATACATTCCCCTGCAAATTGACCTTCCCAAGTTTCCCAGTTCCCCTTCTCCCAAGTGCAGGTGCTCTAGTTAGTGTTTGTTAGGTGGAAGAGCAACCCCTGTGATATTTCACTCCAGGCTTTGCGATATTTAGCTGCCGTGTCTGTGCTAGTTTGGAGGAGATAAGAGTCCAGGTCTACAAACACAGGCACCAAGTTAAATCCACTGACCTCATCAGTGATCCCATCAGGCTGTGGCTGCAAGGTGTGGAATAAGTCCTAATACACAGCAGTATTATTGAGGCAGCACGAAGAAATGTTACAGCTGACTGTGAAAAACTTAAACTTTGGGAGAAAGAACTGTGATCCAGAGGGCTGTTGAGCCCAGTCTGCCAGAAAGACAATCAACCACACAGCAGATACTCGATCACTGAAGGATGCTCAGTTTTCAGGATGCTTTGCCTTGTTCCTGCCACACTCCACTGAATGCAATAAATACCACTCTCTGCATATCTCTCGAAGAACAAAATAAGATCTGAATACCAGAGTCCATTGCCACTGCATATGGTGAGGATAGGCCAGACAGATAGGATCTGAAACACAGAAAACAGCTTCATAAGAAAAAAAGTACGTGCAGAAGATTATTTGCCAGAGGACAGACTAAAAAGATGTTACTCAAGTCTGTGTTATTACCTGGCCTTCTGATATTAAAGGCTTGGTTTTGCTATGACTTCTATCTACTTCCTGGCTAAATAAAGGTAACTCGGGTCAGCCCAAACCAACTCACTGCAACAGAGCCATTTCTCTCTTCCCTGCCAGGAGATTTTTGACAGAAACTCTCTAGACTGTCATGTCTAGTAGCTTATAAGTTCCAAGTTTCCTAATGCGCCTTGCATAAAGCCTCCCACCCACATCTCTTAATCTTAAATTTCACCTGTTAAGAATGATGGATTTGCACAGTGGGTTTCCAAAGAAAATCTTATAATGCTATAGACAATGGGGGACATCTTAACTCCTAGACAAGATTAACAAAAAGATATCAGTTTAGAGAAGCAGTCACTCCTTGAGGATACAGACTTTTCCTCAGGATTGTTTCTTTTTCCTTTTTCTTTTAATCAATAGACTTGATAATTTTTCTACAAAATGTTAAAATGAAAATTGGAGAGGCATTTTCTGGCTGAAAATGAGGGCAGGACAGAGTGGCTCAGAAATGAGTGAGTGGTAGGTTGAGAGACCCTTATGTGGTCACCGTTTCCAGATACACAATTCACAGAGCAGAAACACCCAACTTGTTTATCAGTTTAACTGGTGATGGACAGCGGCCTTGTATCAACCCTGTCATGGTTTTATTCTTCCAGGAAAATAAGAGAAAATGAACTTATTAAAATGAGGTAAATAGAAAGGCTCATAAATTTGAATCCCATAACCCGTGAAACTTCTGCTTCTTGCACCAGATCCCCATGCTGTTGTAGTAAATGGAGCATGGAAAACCAGGCTATGATGAAAACCTTGTCCTTTTATTTCAACACGTGAAGAAAGGAGTAATTTGCTCTTGTCATTCTAGTTAATTAGCTTTTTTGTAAGATGACATCTAAACATTTGGTAAGTCTTTGCACATACTGTTATTCCCATTCTATAGTGGACTGAAGAGAGACTGCTGCGCTCTTAGAAGCGAAGTGCATCACTCATCCGCGACCGTCTCAGACTTCTCTGAAGTCATGCCATAAGTTCTGCATAAAAGGCATCCACGCAGCCCACATCAGATGTGTCCAGACTGAATTGCATGATTGGATCTAAATTAATCTCCCTAATCTCCTTATTAAGCTCCCCCAGCATCCTCTAAAGTACTCACTGTGCTGCACAGACTCACACAGACCTCTGGTTTAGCATCCTCTGATGGACTGAGGCTTTCATGTGCTCTCAAAGACCTACCTGTTGAACACTGATTTAAAGAGGGGAAAAGGAAAAGTAAATAAACCATGAATAACATTCCCAGTGTTCAGGGAGATGCTACCCCTTTAATGATCCAGCAGCTGGAACAAATGATTGCTCACTCATAACATACATATTGCAGTTGTCATAGAAACGCACTTAGCAACAAAGAATCCTTGACCTTTTCTCCATCTGTTTTGAATCTTCACAAAGGCACATTAATTTCTATATATTGATTTTTCCTTTTTTTTTCTTTTTTCTTTTTTTTTGTTCCCAAGAGGGAAGTGCCACATTTTGTGTGGCTTCAGGATACAGGCAGAAGTATTCCAACAGGAAGGGCTGTCCAACTGGCGCTCTGCAGCCTCGTTCCCGTTGGGAGCAGTGCGCCAGCTATTTCCTGACCATAAGATAACAGTAAATTAGGCTGTACATCTGGGAACTCCACCTCAACTTGTCAGCTCGAAAAACGATCTGTTGCAGTTTGGGGCAAGCGAAGGAAGCTCAGAGTGCTCTGTGCTCCTGAACGTAACCATACAGGGAATGCACAGCTACAGTCTTTAATTAAATCAGAACATCCCCTTCCAGTGGATGCAGAGCATGGAAACAAGATTGCATTATCAAAGGACAACTTGAGTATAACAACACCATTGTGAGATGAAAAAAAAAGGTCCTGCTATAAAGGGCATTGCTAAATTCCCCTAAAGAAGCAGAAAAGGATTACATTAATCCAAATGCAGAGTAATGATGAAGTTACTGCATGTTCTGAAAGAATGTAGTTTTTAGATAAAGCTCAGCTGATCTAATCGAGGATTAGATCCATGGGGTTTGGATTTTCTTAAACTTGTATGACACCATATTTACCACCTGGGATAGGCAAAATAAGCTTAAACACAAATGAATTTAGGCTAAAGATAGGAAAAGAGGCAAATACACTTTTTAGGAAATAATTCAGTCATTTAAAAAATTTCTAGTTTTGAATTACATTTTCTTATTTTGCACCTTCAAATGAGTAATGTTTATAGTTGCTTCCTCTCCTCTCCGCTCCGCTCCCGCTCCAAGTTGTAAAGGAGATCATAGAATGAATCATAGAATCATAGAATGAATCATAGAGTGCTTAAGGTTGGAAGGGACCTCTAGAGATCATCTAGTCCAACCCCCCTGCACACGCAGGGTCACCTACAGCAGGTGGCTCAGGACTGCGGCCAAGTGGGTCTTGAAGGTCTCCAGAGAAGGAGACTCCACAGCCTCTCTGGGCAGCCTCTTCCAGGGCTCTGTCACCCTCACTCTCAAGAAATTTTTCCTAAAGTTCCTGTGGAACTTTTGGTGC